>PVIW01000292.1:448375-602568 GCA_004026585.1 Noctilio leporinus
TTAAAACCATTCTGTCATTTCCAGTTTTGAAGGGAAAAAAAAAAAAAAAAAAGGTATTTTGTTGTTGTTGTTGTTGTTGTTGTTAGTGGTGGTGGTGATGTTAATGTTTCTTCCAAAAGACAGCTTGGCTGTGCCATTCTGTGTATTATGATTTGGTCTCCCCCTTACAATAGCCACTCTCTGCCTGGTTTACTGATTTACAGAACCTTGGTATGTGAATGGCAAAAAAAAAAAAAAAAAAGGAAAGAAAGAAAGAAAATTCCTTGGCATAAGTATATGTTTGCTGATCAAATTTCAGATCATGTGTTGTTCATTATTATGACTTTACTTGAAAAACAGTTTGCCACAGTGAGATGGATTCACTTTATATGCTTTCTACCCCTCCACTCCCTTTAAATACTTTGAAAAAAACAGTACCATTTTTTTTAAGTACATTTAAAGCATGAACTGGTTTGGATTAAAACAACGTTTCAACGTACATCAATTCCCTCAAAATATATTTTTTAAAGACTTACGCGAAGCCACACATGATTTTGAGGGAGCAAATGAGATTGTCCCAACAACAGAATTTAGTGGTGATTTAAGAAAGCCTAATATTTTTCCTTTACGTCCTGTAGCATTATTTGTGTACTTGACATTTATATAGTTTCTCCATTATATAACAATCAACTCTGGGTACACCAGATTATGCCAATCTATTAAGAATGAAATCTATACTCCATATAAGCAGAAGTTTCCCGTCGGTTTTGACTTACCATTATATTTCAATGTAAAGTGTTATGATATCTGAGCATAAAGCCCAGCTACTCCCTGCTCAGGTTTTTAACTCTAATACTGTAATCTTTCTTGCTGCTTCTAGGGCTGTGTCAGTGTTTACATTCCTGGAAGTTAAATAAACCTACATGGCAAAACTCCTGGATAGACTGAATAATAAGGCTTGTGATGACTAAACTGTTTACTTTTTACCTTGTTAGGATCCCTTTCTTATAAAGTTTGGGGGAGAGACAGAGAGAGAAGGAATGAAGGGGGTGCGGCGGTATGAGATAGAGAGAGATTTACACACTGGCTTCCATATGTCACAAAGACCTTCCTACTCACAACCAACTCGATAGAGGCAGCGTGCATAAATAAGTTTTTGCCTTTTTTTCATTTTGTTTTGTTTTCTTCCATACCAGGTCATCTGAGTACCCCCTTCTTTACCACCCTCCCACCAATAAAAAGTATGAAACTTTTTTTTTGCCCATTTTCAAATAGCAAATTATCCATTAGATTTCATCATATCTTAGTAAAGCAATTACATCAAGAAAATGATAGTGCGTGTGGAATCAATTATGCATGCAGTTGGCCAGAGACCAAAGGCTGTGAAGTCGGAGAGGGCAGAATCGCTCGACACACACAAATAAAAAGCCCCTGGATCTCACAGATGGACCCCATCAGTTCATCTTACTGCCTAAAAAGTTCATGCACTTAATAATTTATTTGTGTTCTGGATACTGTTTCCCAGCTGAATATTAACAACTTTGAACTGGAGCATGCTTTTAGCATGGTATGGAGGGAAGTCACGGTAGGGCAGTGCTAGGGTCCCTCGGAGGTTAAAATTGTAGTTATGTTTCTTACACACTGTTCATTTTCCATCACCATTTATTTTCTTTCATTACACATTCCTTTTAATCAGAATATCAGTTTCAGCATTCTGATTCTGCTTGTTAACCAGTGATAAACTCATAAACCAAAGATGAACATCAATAATACAGCACAGGCGATTCAACAGCAAAGGCAAACACCAAAATCACAGGCTCTCAAAAATCGGAAACCGTTAGTTAGCACCTTGTTTTCACAACCAGGGCACTTGTGTACCTTGAGGGAGGCACCCAGGAGCCCAGAGACCACGATTTACTTTAGTGACTAGGGGAGGCCGCAGAGACGGCAGCTAGAGAGCAGCATCTGAGCAAGGCCACAGGAAAACTTCCTTGATCTAAAAGGTAAAGAAGCCAGCCAAAACCAGGCCCAAGACGCATAGGTGCCAGCCATGTATTTAAAGAAGAAATCCGAAGCATTGTTAGAAAGATCTGTAGTTTGCAGCCGTCTCTCTTCCAAAGGAGGAGCCTGATGTCTTAATCCACTGGAATATTCAAGTCTCCCTGCCATCAAACTGCTAACAATAAAACTGCCCGACAACTTTGGTGGGGGGAGGGACAGGGACAGGCAATATGTATTTCGGTACATATCTGGATATGCCTCAATCACACACTTAAATTTTACCGTCTTCTTCCCCAAATGAGAAGGATTTGTAGCCAACACTTCCACAAACTGTACTTAACGTTAAAAGAAAACGGATAAAACCTATGTAATTACTCAAGGTTAGACTTCTAATTCCTCAATTCGCTAAAGGAAACTTGGCAAGAAGATGCATCATTTTGCTCCTTTCTACTGGGGCATCTGAGGAGGAGAGCCACTGAGGCAGCTAATACACAAAACATGATCAAAAGTGATTAACAACAGCTTCATATGCAAATTGCATTAATGAAGGAGTGCAAAGTCATCATGTAAATTAAATATGTCAAATCTCTTGGTGAACTTTCAATCTTGAGAAGAAAAAACACTGCTTTAATTTTTTTACATCATCAATTTTGCAAGATTGGAAATCTAAGAATCTTGGTGCTATAAACAATTTTCACCTTTTTTTTCTCCTTCAGCGGCTGACAGGCCAGCCTGATGTGCACCGAATGTACATGTTAATAGGCCAATCAAAAATGCAAAACAATTCGCAATTACTGGAAGGACCTAATGGTCATTAGAATTTACAACTAGGTAATGAACTGAAGTCTGCCCACACCATGCATATTCATAAAGCAATTTAGCCTTTGAAGATTAAAGAAGTGCTTAAAATTCAAATGAGCTTTAGCAAATTATCAGTAAGATTCATCCAAAAAGCAAAGGGTTTTTCTTCCTATGATTTCCTCATTTTTTTAATGCAAAATTGTTATATCTCACAGACTGAGCTTAAACTAAACATTGAGCTTCTAGTGAAGCCGAAGGGACTGAGAGACAAACAGAGAGGCAGCAAACATCCTCACGGACTTTGTTCATAAAACTAAGCCCTTAAGAGCCAAACCTATCTCTAAACATGGTAATTTATCAAAAACAGCCCAGAGTTGCTCATGGGCAATACTGCACAGCCCTCCAACAAAACAGATTAACACAAGTCCTACCGCCTCCCAAAAAAGCCTTTTCCCCCTCAAGTTCAGCCTCCTGTGTAAACATCCACTATGGTATAAAAACAGCTTTTTCATCGGCTTGGAGTGGCATTCATTTTAGAAGTTTCTGCTTCCAAAGGGAAAAGAGCAAGAAAGGAGAGCATACGAGGCAGAGGAGGGAGATCTGGTTTACTTCTGAAGAGTGAAAATCCTGTCGGTGGACATTTATCTTCCTGGGGGTCCCCCTCCTCCCCTGGCAGCTTTTACATCAGCTGACATTCAGAAAGTTGTGGTGTGCACCTACGGCCACCATCCCACCCATCCGCATTAGTGGAGAGTCTTGTGGGAATTTGAATTTTCATGTTTCCCAATTACCCATCTAGAGAAGAATCTAACTCACCCCTTGAATGCTAACTCATACCTGCTAACCTCATGACATTTAAGAAATTCTAGTTACAGAATTCCCCCTCTTCCCCATCCCAAACACCCAATGCAGGTGAAAGCACCAAAGTGTAGGTACGTCCTAGCTCTGCAAGCATGCAAGTCAGACTGGGAGTAACAGCTTTGAAGAGACCACGTGCCGCTGGACCCAAAGGGCTCTCTGCTTTGGTGATTGTGTTTGAACCCCTATTGAAAATATTCCAGTAACTTCACTCTGCCACCCCTCTCCCCCTCCATGGTCCCCACCCCCGACTCAGCCTTAGATGTTTTCCTAGAGTTGATCTTACCTGAAATGTAGGTCTATGGAGGAAGTGGGGTAAAGAAGAGAGAAAATGGGGGGGGGGGGGGGGGCGGTGCACAACGACCCTCAGGTACTAACCCAGATTCTTTGACTCTCTTATCCATGGGCCCTTCTCAGAAACGTGCCACATTTTAACATTTATTAGAAAGAATAGGATGCAGAGCTGCATGTAACCCATATCCACAACCATCTGTATGAGCCACAGGTCCACGGTCCTGACCGATTCCGTTTGACACTAATGTTACTCTACATGAGCAGAGTTCAATGAGGGTTGATATGGGATGTGACAGAGTAAATCAGAATTAGATTAAAAACAAAAGTTTAGAAACCGATGCTACACTGTGGAGCAAATGGGACCTGAAGGCCAAATTTCCCCTAACTGCCTTCAAGTCATTTTCCCTATTAGAGTGTTTGCCCGCCACCCCCCTGCTGGCAATGCTGCAGTCACATCAGAAAGTAGAGTATGATGCATATAGGAAGGTCTGAGATATTCCTCTTCAGATACAATACCTATATATTTAATATATAGCAATTAACTTCTGGTCAGGAGTCTGCAGGCAGCCAGCTGCCCCAAGCAGATAGGAGGGGAGGGGGCCCAGAGCTGGGACAAGCACAAAAGACAGGTCCAACAACAATGCCTGCTGTCAGCAGCTGAATTATTTTTATACAGGAATTTTTATCTCTATTGTACAAACAAGTACGTGTCTGTGCAGACTTGTTAAGCAATCCACTTGTATGTAGAATAAGATTTTTTTTCTTTCTTGCTACCAGTCACACAGCTCCAAGATCAGAAGAAATACATAGTCTTTGAAGCTGCTCAAATGTTTTAGTTAAAAGGACAGCAGTTGTTTTCAAAGATCCAAGAGTATCTTTATCAGAATTAAATTTTTCCTTATTGATTTTTCCCCTTAACATAACAAAAACATAACATGAGAAGGTTACGATTTATTATTAAAAAATTTTCCCAGGCTTTTAAATCATTCTTCAGTGCCCAATGTTCACTTTTAAATGTAATAATTTTTTTTTTTTTTTTTTTTTTTTAGTTTTAGAAGGTGGAGTTAGGAGAGAGAAAATCCTGAGATTTAAATTTAACATGGGTTCATGCATTGTTATAACTGTGAACGCAAAGACCTGGTTGGGGTGGGGGCGCCAAAAGGGGCCATAAATGCTTCATTGTGAGTTGCCCCTTAAATGTAAATAAATCATGAAATCATGGTATCCCCTGAGCGAGTGAAGGGAAATGCTTCAGATTATTTTTTTCCCCAAAGAAAAACTGCACATTTAAAATGTAGAAGGTCAGACATGGCATATAGTGCGTTGTGCTTCGACACTAGGTAAGAGTCCAAGCTACACCTTATTTCCCTAAAAATTAACACATGTAATTTTTTTTTGCATTTTTTACATATCATGACATATCAAGATGAACACTTGATGAATATAAATTTAAATGCCCTGATACTTTAACAGAAGGCTTCCTTGTGATTTTCAGAAAGTTCATGGAAGGTGGTAGGGGGACACAACAGCACCTGTGTTCTTTTCAAAAGCACCTTTGCATGTTCCACAATAATTCCATTCTTCATTTTAATGGGATTTTTAAATCAGTAGACTCGCCTCTATCTAAAACTAAGATCAAATTGTAGGTGTAATTGTTCATTGCCAACGCTAACAAGAGTGAAGATACAAACAGAAACTCATTGTGAGTGACCAAAGGTCCCCAGGTATCCCCTTCATCAACATGCTGGCTCCAGGTTCCCATTGGGAATTCCCTGGCAGGCCCCATTCCACTCTGAATAACAGGCTGCCAACCCTATCTGGAAAAGAGTGTGCAAGGCGCCTTCTCGCCTCTTTTACAGAAGTTTAAACCTGATCATCTCACCTGTATGTAGTGGGTATAATTTGTTGTTGAGCACTCTAAGAACTTGGCGTTTTATCTTTCAGAAATGATCAGAAAGGGAAAAGGAGGGCAGCGAAGGAAGCGAGCGTGGTCCTTGCCCTCAGCACCCTGGCTGGGAGCAGCAACCTGCTCAGGTGGAACTTCCAGCAGCATTGCATCAGATCTGCTCTGATAGGTCTCCAGGGTGAATCCAGAGATGAAACACTCCGGTTCCCTGTCTGCAAACTTTTCATTCGCCAGTTCTTGGCAGCTTATTTTTCCAAGTGTTTTGTTTCAGGAAACGTGTGTATTTTCCTTTGTACGTTTGGTGGATTTACCACAACTGGTTCTGACAGCTGTTGATTCTGTTAAATGAAAACATTATAAAAATCCTCTTTAAAACCTCAAGCAACAGTGGACTCAAAAATAATGGCAAAATATTTTAAGGGAGTTCCACTTGAGAGTTGGTTAAAAAAAATAATACAAATGAAGGTACAGAAGTCCTTCCTGCAAGTCAGCACTAGATTTAAACTGAATGTATGTGCCATGTGCACGTGTATGTTTAATGGAGCAAGAGGGGTGTTGCAAATCACCACAAATATTTACACTGTACACTCTTTGTTCAAATCACATACTTTTAATAGGAAAAGCTGGAACTGTGGCTATTTAAAATTTTAAATATTCAAACGCCTGTAATTAACCATACGAAACAAATTATGTTGCATTGCTCCATAGCAGCACATGCAAAAAAATTCTGGTGGTGGATTACGAGGTGGTAAGAGTTGGGGAGACAACTCCAAGAGGAAGAAAAGATGATGTTTTCATTTTGCTATAGATCAAAGAACAAGAATGGAAACTGGCACATAGAGCATTTTCACATTGCTGTCTTTCACACTGGGCTATCTAAGTTTATACAATTCCCCAGACTAGCTGCATATTAAGCTGGCTGTGTACAGCTTTATTATGGTTCGGTGGTAGAAGACGCATTAATATTCCGGCTCCGCATCTGACAGGGCATTTACATGCGCCCATCTGAGCGGCACCTGAGAGCTCCTCCAAGGTGCAGTAACTGTGTGCCTATTGTAAAGGCAAATGAAGCTCACCTATTCCCTGCTGGGGTCAGAAGTGACCTCACCACCCCCCATGGCCTCCAATCCTTCCCTTGCCAACCTAACTCAATGCCATCGCAGAATGACGAATGAGCTCAGAAACAGACCCCAAGTTACGAACCCTGCTAAGAGCAGCAAAAGCCTTTGCTGAAATGTTTTAAAAATGCATAGGGAATGCAGCTGGCCAGTGAAAAAAAACAGGAAGACAAATTCCAGTGAACCCAATATGGACTATGTTACCTTCTAAAACTGATTAGAAATACAGTCTCATGTTTACTAGCTTCAAATTGAGTTTGGCATCAAGTATACTGGCTTTAATAATACTGGCTTATTATTATTATTATTATTATTATTATTATTATTTTAAATCTGTCCCTGATCTCTAGGAGCACATGTGGAGAACTAAAGCATTCTTATTCGTCAGGTTACATTTCCTGGAAATTAAGTTTGTGACAGAAAATGACTCTAGGAGCAATAATATGGTTCATGCTCAAATTAATTAGGTCATTGTTGTAGAAACTACATGGCAAATTACAAAGGTAAATTTACTGATATTGGCCAGAGCTCTATACCCTGGAAGGAAGGGGAAGAAGCAGCAGGGAGGATGCTGATTTACCTGAGTAGGAGGAAAGAAGAGAGGCGTGAGGGATACAATGGCCAATTTTCTATTTGCATGACAAATAAAAATGCTAGTCATTATCCATTAAATTATATAGTCTAACAGATTTTAGACACTTTATTAATGTCCTCCAAACTGACAGGTAAAAATAAAAAACCTGCTCAATTTGAGATGTTAAAAAATGGGCACAAGGTTTTTTAAAAAAAATTTTAATCCTTGTAATAACAACAGTGCTGACATAACCATGACCCAAATGAAATGTGAACAAGCAGAAAGGTACTAAAGATCCTTGGTGATTAAATCTCTTGCTAAAAAAGTGGCCAGGTGCCAGGCTGGGTCCAGCTTGGTGCTAAGTGCTTTTTATTACATAAAGCTGGTACTACTGTCTGTAAAAACAGACTTGGGCTTAGGCTAAATTTTTTCAAATGATTTCTTTGTGCAATAAAGGGAGTGAACAGACCAACCAGAGTAGATTAAATTAACATCGAATGACACAATCTCATTGTATCTCCCTGGATGTGCTACTTCAGTTCAATTTCAGATTTTCCCTCAAAGGAAAGCCAAACTTTCTTCCTTTCTCCCTGACTAATGCGGGAAGCTACTATTCATCTATTCTCCTTTATTAAACACGTTCACTGAGAAATCATGAAATTCTGAAAAATGCTTCCCTAGGATTTGCATGTTTGTTATATACTCCCAATTAGTCCTCCCACATTAGTCAAACTACACTGACGCTGCAGTGTGAAATTAATGATTTTCCAGGACTCTAAAATGTGCCATTAATATGCATCCAGCTTGCCTCTTCCCTGAGCTTAAGGTTTGCTGTCCTGACATTGCCTGTATGTTTCCTCACCCAGCTGCATGTTTCCAGCCCATGGGCAGCTCCACCATTAAATGCCACATTCACCAGGAGAAAGGTGTGCCAAACAGATTTCAGATCCTTAAATTAAAAGTCACAACTTGCAACACAACAAGGAATGGGGTGATTTAAGAAATTACAGCACTGTATTTTTTTAAGTTTTCACAGAATAAACACAGAAAATGGGAGGGAAACTTTCTCCCTCTGCCCCTGTTCTTGAAGTGAATACATATTTGTGTTTCCAATAAAAGGCCATTTTTACATTAACTGTCTGTAACAGCAGGAGACAGAAAAACTAACACAATCGCCACATCACACACAGGATGATCTTCATATCACGTGGCCCTATTCTCAAAACTGTTATTTATAAAAGACAACTAGGAAAATGCACAAAGCATCTTTTCTGTGTCACCAAAAGGATACTGTCTAAAGAATTTAGGATCCTTGGGATCTTCCACCTTTTAATTTTTTTTTTTTCTTTTTGGCTTTCCAAAGTAAATTTAGCAGCCATGTGGGCCACTGTGTTTAATTAAGCTTTCAAAAGTCCTCTGACAATGCCAACAATTGTAAGACACTTCTGCAGCTCAATCATGCAATCACTGTGACAGTTCTATTTACAATTTGTCTTAGAAAGAGTTTCTCTGACATTGCACTTTGACAAAACATCCAAGCTGCCAGTTCACAACCTTCCTCTGTCTTATTTACAAATACAGCTTGTATATAGGACTCCTAGTTTCATGAACACGAGTCTTTGGAAAGTGGTCTCAAAAATACAGGCTGCCAATGAAAATCCTAGGTATTTATTAGGAAACAATATTCTCTAGTCCATGGATTCTGAAGGTAAATAAAATGTTAATCAGTATGGGGGGCGGGGGAGGGTGGTTGCTGTGTTTTAGCTGCCATACTAAAAATGCACTTCCACAGTCAGTAGTTTTTATTCAGAGTCACATAAATAAAGAAAAATGAAAAATAAGGAGCCACAATAGGATACTATAATGTATAGCCTCATTTACAATTACACTGTAAAGTATACAAGCACAACCTCCTGTCCAGTCTGAACTCGGAAAGAATTAGAATGGGCACAAAGAGAAAAGGCAAGTTCATTTTCTGAATTCTGAAAACCATAAATATACTTGATTTACCTTTAAGTAACATGCTAATGTAGTTCTGCTCTAAATTAGTATTTCTCCCTTCATTAGGTATCTGTCTTAACATAGTATTATTGTCTAGGCAAATAATTTTTAAATACCCTGATATAAATGTGTCTCTTCATGATTTTAAGGAGGAAAATAGTGTTACCTGTCAATAGCAATAGACTTGATTACATTTTATAGAATCTGTCATATTTTCTCCCATTATCTCAAAAAGTTAAGTTTATGACAGCCCAATCCTAATTTCAAGATTTCTCTGTGCAATCAGCCAAAACCTCATATCTGATACTGTGGAATAATGTTTGTTGGCCTTTTCTATAAGTGAACAGCAGTTTTACATTCACTAATCCCCGATGACTATTTCCCCCATCACAAAATGTGAGAGTAAAAACCAAAACCAAACTCCTATGGAAAGCCCTGACTGCCAGTCAAAAGCTGCTGCTATCTGATAGTGGATATTTGACACACAAGTTGATGAACTAGGCCCCACACAGAATAACCTGCTCATTTCCAGTTAAATTAACACTATTTCCACCATCTCAATGTATGACAGTCATATAATATTTTGGCTATTTGAATAAAGTGAAAAAAGCAACCGGATCACTGTACATGTGTGTAGTTAACATGTGTACATGGGTGAAGCGATGGGCACATACCCATCTATTCCCCAGGAAAATTCATCCTGTCTAAAAAATACTCAGCTTCAAGAGGCCTGTGTTCAGTCAAAATGCATACCATTTTACTGAAGAATTAAAGAACTCTACCTTATTTTCCTATCTGAAAGCCCCGAATGCTAAGCTTTATTTATCTCAGGAAGATCTGTCGCTGTTTTATTCCTGCTTCCTGCCTATAAAATGGCACAGAGCACACAGTGAGCTCAAATCCAACTTACATCACTTTAATAAAGCCTTTCCTACACAGTGTACTTAAATGACTACCTTTTATGTGGTTGCCAAACATATTCTTCTAGAGATTCATCAATATATCTCTTTCCCAATACAGAGCATTGCCTCGCCTTTCTTTTTGTGACATGACTCAAATATCTACTGAATGATTCCTCTTATTGTTTCCTTCCTCACCATAAAAAGAAAAGCAGACGTGGAACTGTGAAGACATGCTGGAGAGGAATGGACTGGGAGTACACAGCCGTCTTCCAGAACTTCGCTTCAGAGGCACCTGAGGACGAGGGCATCTTAATTTATGTGCAATGGTAGAATGTTAATTTTACCATAGGAAACTCTTAATTCATTACTATGAATTATGAGAAGTGGTGATGCTAGTTACTGACATCTCCCTTTGAGATGTGACCATGCTATTTATGTTCAGCCAATTCCATGGTGAGAACAGGTGATTAAACACAAAGAAAGGAATCAAGGCTTTGCAATGATTTGTGTGGGCTAAGTTTACCTCGCCTGGGTGGAAGCACTTGGGCACCCATTGAGTATCTCAGATACCTTACTTAGGCAGCTTTTCATCTCAGTGAAATTGTTTCATGTTAGCCTTATAAAACATATTTTAAAGTTGCCTCTTCTTGGGCTTCTTTGGGCTCTGTTATTGCACGAGTTCTTTAAAAATTAAATAACAGAACCTTTATGACAACCAGAGAGTTAAGGAAAATATCTTTTCTTTCCCTGCATAGATTCACAACTGTAAACAGCAAAAAGCCTTTCCTATCGGGCCTTCCCTCAGCTTTTAGATTCTTCCTCTAAGTACAGAAGCACAGGATTTTCGAGCTGGCTAATCTGAGGCTGAATAACCTATGTGGGACCTCCGTAAGAAGTGTGGTTTTAATTCTTGCTTGACAGACACTGTGTTTTGTCTTTTAAACGGGCAGCTCGATATGTAAATACGATGTTACATCACGCAAGTGTTAGTGTTACTCCATATTTGGTGATTTAGAAAGGCTTTGGATCTCCAAAGATGACAAATCCCCTTCCGCTTGCTCTTGCTTCATTAATCATGCCTTACACTTCTGTTCATTTTCCTTCCAGTCACAAGACAGCACATGGAAATGGTCACTGCCATATCCTACTGGGGGGGAAGGGGGGAAATAGAATCTTAACCTACACATCACATAAGCAAAATGTGGTGGATTCAAGGAAAATATTTTGTAAATGCAGCTTGCCTGGAAGCAGATTTTTCATTTCACTAACAGAAAAGTATCTGAATACTATTGCAGGAAGCATTAAAAAAAGAAAGAAAGAAATGCCACGTTTGATTTTAATGATCCAATTCCAGAGGGGGAGAAAAGAAATAATATGACATTTAATCCCCTCTGGACCAGTGACCTACTACAGTTCAACTTTGTGATCAAACTAGGTCAGAGACACAAGTTCCAGTAAATCAATTGATTATATGCACTATCTTTCCTAAAACTGAACAAATCTCCTGTCTTTGGGGGAGGGGATAGGGAAAAACAGAGGAAAATGATCCACCGGACAGGCAAACCATTTTTGTCACCGCAGAATTTGCATTCACTTGTCTTAGGTGTTTAATCACTGTTTCACAAAAAGTGTGGTAAGGGCCCTACATTGTGTTGCTGTTTATCCCTTACAGTAGGGATTTAAGTCCCTTAATTCCTTTTCCCTGGAGCCGCTGAGAAACCCACACACCTAGCTACCTCTCTACTAAAATTAACCAAATGAAGGAGAGCTATTGAATGCATTGTATTTTTCCAAGAGAATTTTTACATTGTTATGGCAGAAACGGTGAAAGTCTGGACTGGACATTTGTAAGGGTGACATGTGGTTGTGTAAACCACAAACAAAATCAAGATACATCTGTCAAAACCACATCAGAGACACGAGAGAGCACAGAGAAGCATTTATCATTTAGCTGAGGAGGCAGACTGTAGGGAGCAGCCGTTCCTGTCAGACCAACCTTTTGAAATTTCCAACATGCCCTTAAACTTTTCGAGTAAGCATGTCTGCGCGCTTCAGCAACTGCCCTCTCTACTCTGGCCTGGCCAGTCGAAAATGGCATCTTAAAGTCAAGGTCACGGTGTCATCCCAACACGGGGCTGTGTTTAATTACAGCCCCATACGGGCTGACAGCCAATATGGATCCAAGGCTAGACCTGAAGCTCACTTAACTCTTTCCACCCTTTCCAAAATGCCTGCCAGCCCAGCCCACTTCACAGAAGCCTTGAGAACTAACTGCACCCCTAGGGAGGCCTGACCAGGTAGGTATTCTGACGCAAAACAGGTCACTGGCCGAATTACAAATGCCTCTGTGGTCACTTTGTCTCTGACTTGTTCCCCAGGATAGGAACAAACATTTGAAATTGGGCAGGTGTAGTAAGATTCAAACTTAAAAATGAGAAGGGGCACAAAAAGGAAAGAAATTCAGAATGAGCAGATGCAGAGAGAGGGTATCAGGTGTGTGTGTGCCTACTGGGCCTACATCTGATTCAGTGAAGTGGAAAATATTTATTTCTATATGGTGCTCCAGACGTCAGCAAATAGGAATGATTATTTTAACATAATAGCAATGTCATGGACAGTCACATGGAGAAATACAGAAAGCACTTCCCCACTCACTCCTTAGTGCTTGGCTATAGCGCCTCTGAAAATGAAAAGAAAACATGCAAACAGCTTTTCTCCTTGCTTCTCATTTACCTGCTATATGTTCCTGTTTGGGGCAAATTCCTCTAGATGACGTTGATAAACAATCGTCATCCTCTGGCGTGACCTGGATGCCAACCTCCACAGGATTGGATGCTTTTTTCATCTCGATTGGTGAAGGGGAAGGTGGCTTATCCACAGCTTTTTCTAAGCAGAGGCTGCCATTGCATTGTTTCCGTTTGTGCTCGATAAAAATAAGAATGTCCCCCAATGGGAAGTTCATCTGGCACTGCCCACACGTGAGGAGGTCATGGTCCCCTTCTGGAGCTCCCAAAGGGCCGTGGTCTGGTTCATCATCTGTAAGAATGGCTTCAAGAGGTTCGGCTGTGGTTGGAGAAACAAAAGCACAATTATTAGAGTGCTAGAAAGGAGAGAAAAGGGGAATGTACATTATCAACCCCATCCCATCCCACCACGTTATATATAAAGTATTTCTAGGCTCCTCCATCTAATCCCCAGATAATGTGAATACCTAAAATATACAAAGTTGTGGAGGTGGTCAGCAAGAAAGCAAATTTATCAAGGAGGCAAATCATCATATATTTAAAAGAAATCATCATATACTTCAAGTCTAACTTTCAAAACTCCAGAAATACACACACATATACTACAAATTGTATGGTTTGTGAGCTTGGGAAGAATGTGACTGTTTAATAAAGTTAATGCAGGCGACATAAAGAAAGCTTAAATAATAACTACCCCCCCCTGAAAATTTTTTTATATAGACATAAATTAAAACCAAGTTTCTTTTTTCCTATAGACTAAATTGCCTATTGTACCAAAGAATAAAAGGCAAGGTGAATAAACACACACCCCCTTTTGTGTGAATGTATATACTCCTAAGTTATAAAGAGACATAGCTTTAGAAATTAGAAAGCTACTACATCGCACAGAAAATGTGCCACATTTACACTGCAGTAATAAGAAAACGACTGCATTCACCCGTGAAACGGATCTAAATAATAATCATAACACAGCGTAATTCACACTGCCAAAAACCTCTCTGATCTCACTCTCAGCAGTGCCACAAAATCAAAGAAATACCAAATTCACTGGCAATTCTTCTCAGACACATTAGCTAAATGGGATACTTTTGAGTACTTAAGGAAATAAGCCAATTAGTCATTTTTTTCATTGTGAAGAAAGAAAGCTTAAAATATTCTAAACATGTTTGCACTTGGTGGCCCCCATCACATAAAAATCAAAATGGTCAAGCCAATGGCCATATTTCAGAACAAGGCTGAGAAGCCCTTTCTTTTAGACTGGAAATACTCTGCCTAATGTTGCCGAAGTTGACTAATTTTCTGAATGAGCTCTAAAACACTTTATTACAGGACTATTTCTGCACACATAATCACCAGTGATGGTATAACAAGGTAGATATATCTTTCATTCCTATTTCCTTTTCTAAAAAAACTTTGCACCAAAATACTCTAGCATCTATTGCGCAGTTTCTATCATGATTTAATCTTACAAAGGGGAAAAGTCCCTGCTCCTAAAACCTTATGTTTACTCTATTTAAGAAAAAGTCACAAAATACAAAACACATCCAGGATGCCACCAGTTTATAAAACTGAAGCAGAAAATGTACAAGTCTTAAACAGTTAATCAGTCTGACCTTCTTTAGCAAGCTGCCAATTTCACATTTAATGAACTTAAAGCCACAGAGAATCAAAAAATAGATTTTAATTTGAGTGTAGAATATTGGAACAGATTCTGATAAAGTGCAAAAATCCAGTGAACTCAGGTTAAATTTATTTCAACCCTACCCAGGCTGAATATTGAGGGGGAAGATCTGGAGTAACTCCCAGATGTGCTGGGTGAAATAATATTGAGAGAGCCCTGCCTAGCTGCACCTGTGCTCAAGTAGGACATGTCATAATTTCTAGCCTCTGGTACTCCTCCTAATTTAACATAAGGTCACCACAGGAATATGAAGGTTATATTCCAACTAATAAAGACAGCAAGGTAAGCACTTATATTCCTTTGCCTAACATACTGACCAAAAGATAAATACAACATAGAATACACATGAATACTTTTCAAATAAAAGAAATTAACACAAATGCTTATGCATTATGTCTCTATGTCATTTTTCTCCTACATTTGCTTTCATTTTGACCAAGTGAGGAACTGAATAGGGAAGTCATTCTCCCAGATCCCTACTATTTGAAAAGGATTTTAGTACACACCAAAAAATGTGTTCTTTGTTGTTGTTGTTGTTTTTCAGCATTAACTAAAAGTTCTGACGTTTACAGGCTGAAGATTCAGGAAAAATACTTTATTTTGCTAAAGTTGGTAGTACACAAACCCTTTGCAAAAATAGACATTTTTTTTTTAAACTCCACTGTTAAGATTCGCTGTGTTATTCTCAAGGCCTAAAAGCGTAAATATTTAGGATTAAATGAAAATATTCTCCTAGGTATCAAATAGTTAAAGGTAATGTGGTACAAAATAGACTTGGTTAAAGTCTTCTAAATGTAGTGACTGAACTGATTTACAATCAAAACCAGGAAATGAAGTGGTAATTCAGAGGTTGCTGATTACACCTCCACATTTCACCTAATTAATTTTATAGGAGGCAAAGTTCTTGAAAATAACAAGATGATCAAATGTACAGATATAAAACCTGTAACCTCAACATTTTCTATGCTCTTAACGTAAATTATTGCTAATTAACAAGAATTATATCCTAAGGTATGAAATACATTTAACATCAGGCTCCCTGCAAAACATTTGGCTAGTGATGTTCAGAGAAATACCAAAATGTGTTCTTATTATTGCTATCATATTAAAAAGCAGACGAAGTAGGGCACAAAGAAAATATGAAAATACAGTTCTCTTGGTGTAGTCTACTGATTTGCATTGACATCTTTTCTCAGTGGCAATCAACATTTTCTTTCTGGGCATCAGATAATTTCTCTGTATTTTAATGCAAATTCTTCCTTCCCTAAAAATATTCCTAACCTCAGCCATTTTACCCCCTCCTTCAATTCAACTCCATCCTTCGTCCCCATAATACCATCGTTTCTAAGCTCCGGTCTAAGCAGTGGCTACAAAGCAGGGAGTCCAGGATTGAAGTGGAAGGGAGTGGGCAAATAATCATAATAATTAGCCGCGAATTTTCAACAAGAAAAAGAAATAGAAAATAAAACGCTTCTGCGTTCAAACAGCTAGACAGACCAAAACGTCTCAGTGCCCCAGCGGCTGACTAAGAGATCTCTTTCCTTTCTCTGCTGTTGCAAAGGAATAAATTTAAAAAGAAAAAAAAAAAAAAAAATCTTAGAAGAAATGTAGGGAAGGAGCAAGGAAAACGAGAGCTGTAGAGGAGGGGGAGGGGAAAAAGAGCTCTGTCTTCAAGTTTGCTTTTCGTCTTTCCCTTTGATTGTCTTAACAAGGTAAGGAAGCAAATCGAGGCAGAAATGCTGAGAGGAAAAGCAAAGAAACAAAAGCGAAGGCAGGGGCGACAAGCTCGGGGCAGGGGGCCCGGCAGGGGCGGGCTGTGCAGAAAGTGAAGTTGGGCGCCGGGATTCCGAGGCACAAAGCGAGCAGCATGCTGGCTGTAGGCTCCGGCCGCGCTCGCTGCTAACACGTGCGGCAGCGGCCGCGGGGCCTTGGGGCCGGGAGGCGGCGGGCAGCCAGGGGCCCCAACTGCCGCCTCCATGCCTATCCAGCCCGACCGCCGGGTGACGAGGTTCCTGGGGCCCGCCAGTTAGGAGAAATGGCACATGAGACTTAAAAATCTCGTCTGGTTAACCTGGCGCAGCCTCGGTGTCACCGCACACACCCTCCAGCCCGGCTCCTGAAATTCGTTTTGTGTCCTCTGGCTCACACTTTACTTTGGGAGATCTCTGCAAAAGCATTTCTCCCGCAATTCCCGATACCGATGTGCGCAGCGCCGCGGCGGCTGCGGTTATTCATTATTAATGACGCCGCTTGCTCGCATCATTATGATGATAACTATTACTATTGTTGTGATTTCGGGCTCCGAGGCGAGCGCTGTAGGAGGCGGGGGAGCCTGGGGTCGGGCTGCAGAGTCTCTCTGCAAGCCCGGGGTGGCCGCAGTGGTCCGTGCTTTGAGCTGGGGTGAAGGGGTGGAAGAAGTGAACCTGGAGACTAAGTGCAAACTTGCCGGATCCTGCCCTTTGGCCTCGCCGCGAAGCAGGAAAGCGCGCACTCCCCTTTCCTCCCTATCAAAAATGCTCGCCCCGAAAAAAAAAACGACTACTGCACCCAGGACCGCTCTCGGCGGCCAGGGGTGCTGACGCACCGGGGTGCTTCCCTGCAGCCCTGGCCTGAAACATTTTTAAAGTCAAAATGAAGAACAAAGACCTAAGGGGTTGAGGTGGGGGGGGAGGGAATTGTGCCTAACCGTCCGGTTCCCCCACCCCCACCCTCACCCTCGCAAAGCTCTTCTCAGGCTGAGAAACGCGGGGGGCGGGGGGGGGGGGCGGGATGTGGTACAGGTTCAAGTTCGCTGAGCTTTCTTGATCTTGTTCTGCCTCCTAGCGACCGAACGGCTTTCATTCAGCCAGAAGGGCAGAGGGTGGGGGGAGGGGGGTGTCCTGAGGACCCGAATGACTCCCTCCCTCTCTTCGCACCCAGTAAAAGGAGCGACCCCCGCACCCCCTCCAAGCTAGTCCCGTAACCTAAAGCCCGCACTGGAACAGGGGAAGAGGGAGGTTAACCCACCCAGCCAGGAGTATCCCCAGATGGAGTCGGGATGCGGGGGGAGGTGCAGCCAGGACTGCAGGTCTCAGTCCGTCCTTTGAGCCCCCAATGCATCCTTCCAAAGGAGGGCCCGGCTTTCCCGAGTCCTGCGAACACAGCCCTTCCTTCCCGCCGGTACCTGGCCGGGCTGTAACTTCACACCGCTGTGCGCTGCGTCTGCTCCGCATCCGGCGCAGCCGGGGGAGTGGGGGGCGGGGGAGAGCGGCGAGCGAGGGATGCGCGGGGGTGGAGAGAGGGAGGGCCCCGCAATGTGCCCGGGCGGGGGAGCTTCCAAAGTATGTGACAAGTTCCAGGGCCCAGTGAAGAATTCAATTCACTGTGCGCACCCCCCACCCCTTTTAAAAAAACACAGAAGTGGGTTTAGGTGGTCCTTTAAAATTGCATCAAGAATTATAATAAGGGTCACGAGTGAGGAGGGAAAAGGATGTGGGCCCTCTCACGTCTGTTTCCCTCGGACAAACTTTCCTAAGTGCCCACCGCCCACCATTCCAGACGCACTCTGCTAGCCAGGAGACAGCTACCCACCCACCCACCTCCTACACAGGCTCACAGGATGCCACGCCACCACCACCCCCCGAATCGAGCCAGGCCCAGGGTGGAGGGCAAGAACGTAAAGGTGGAGTGCACAGAGTCCCGGGATCTAGGACTCTAGAACGCGTACTCAAATACACTGCTCCCCAGCCGACCCCAACCCATCCACCCCACACGCCCCTACCTGGCTTATCAGTGCTCGGGAGCCGGGGGGCTGGTGGCCAGACCCGGTGGGAGGGAAGCAGGGGAAGCACGTGGTGACCTCCCCACCGTCCCAAGCTGCGGACAGGAGACGCGGGGGGCGGGCAGGGGGGACAGAAAGCACTTTTTCAGTTGCTTTGCAAAATAAAAATGCTTTCCAAAGCCAAGTTTCTCCCCTGCCGACTTCGAGGTCGGGTTGGCCGGGAGGAGGTCTGGGCATTGTGCTGGGGGCGAGAGGGCACTGGGGACCCCGCCGGCGCGGAGTCGGGCACGGCCTGCGGCAGAGCCGGCGGGCGGGCGCCGGGAGCCTGGTGGGCGATCCGGGGCCGGGCGGGGGCGGCGAGGCTCGGCGAGGCCCTGGCGAGGCCCGGCCGCCGCCACCGCCTGCTCTCAGGCTGCCGCGCCGCGCTCGGTCCTCTGTCTGTTTGTTGGCAGGAGGCTCCCGCACACGCGGTGCTTGTAAACATTCAGACACGAGATTTTTCCCAATCAAAATCCACTTCCACTTTTTTTGAAAATCTTCCAAAAAATAGTAAGAGGAGGGAGTTCCTCGCTCCCTCTCCGTGACGCTACTGCTCTACTAAAGGGGTTTTGGGAAAGGGGTAATTGTAATTTTTCCCCCCACTACTTAAAGTGTGTGAGGTTTTTGCTGGGGGGTGGGGGGGGGTGCTTTGACGGGGGGAGTCAAAGAGGAGTTTCAGAAAAAGGCCGGTGAAGCGTTTGGCGTCTGTTTGGGGGCAAGAAATTTTACATTCTTTTGCCCTGTTTTATTTCATTTTTAATCTAATTTTATTTTATTTTTCAAGTCTCGCCGCCGCAGAGGTTCGGCCACGAGGGGCAGGCAGCCTCAAGCCTCGGCGGCGGCGCCCCGGGCGCCCGCCCTCCCTCTTTAGCGCGCCCCCAGCCCTAGCTCCTGCCCTTCGGCGGCGCGGGAGGGCCAGAGCGAGGAGCCGGCACAAAAGGCAGCGGGACAAACACCCACCTCGGGCCCGAACAAAAGGCGGCAGCGCCGACTGCGTCTCCGGTCCTTCCCGGCCGCCTGGCTTTCCCTGCAGACTCGGCCCCTCTCCACACTCCGCAGACTCCAGAGCGCCCGGGGCCCCCTCCCACAATCCCACTTTCTCACTATTGTGGAGATGACTACTTTCCTCGCTGTGCACACTTTACCGTGAGTGCGCCGATGTCCCAGGTCCAGACTCACCTCTTTTCTCCCTCGGAATCGTTTTTTAGGCTTGGGTTCCCTATTACCCCCACCCACCCACCGTTCTCCTTCCTTCGATGAGTGGAAGCAACCCCCCTTTCCCTTCCAGTTCCCTCCCCTAGGTTTGCATGAGAGTTGTTCTCATCCATACATAGCATTGTTCATTATTTTGCAAAATTAGAGGGGAAATCATAGCATTCCTTTTCGAAAAGCGAAATAAAGCAGGGGAAAGCAGTCAAGAGGAGTCAGTTGTTGTAAAATTAAATAAAATTAAAAGGTGCGTGCTGTCCCCAAAGTACATACGGCTATGGTTCGGGATGGAATTAGGTTTCTTTTCTCCCTTTAATCTCTTTTATCCGGACTCACAGAGGTTTTTTCTTGCGAAAAAAAAATTTTAAATGCATGCACACACCCCTTTCTCCCCCTCGCTCTTGCTTCTCGTCCTGCGCGCCCTCGTGATTATTAATAATAATTATTACTATTATTGGGTTACTTACGCGAGAATTCCCGTTTGCTTAAGTGCTGGGGTTTGCCTTGCTTGCGGCGAGACATGGTGGGCTGCGGGGCGGGCGGCGGCGGCGGCGGGCGGCGGCGGGCGGACGACGACTCGGTTCACATCGGGAGAGCCGGGTTAGAAAGGAGACTCCAGAGAAAATATCTTCATCAGTGCCTTTTGACATCCAAAATAAATTAGAAATAATACAAAGATGGCGCAGGGAAGATGAATTGTGGGAGAGCCGTCATGGCTTTTTTTTTTTTTTTTTAGCAAAAAAAAAAAAAAAGAGAGAGAGAGAGGAGAGAGAGAGAGGGGCAGAGAGAGAGAGATGAAAAAAATGGCAAAAAGCCCCCCTGAGCTGCAAGTTCAAGTGCGGACGTGACGTCCCTGCGAACTTGAACGTCAGGAGTCTGGATGGACAGAGACACACAAAACATGGGCAGGGCGAGCAGGAGAGAAGGGGAGGAGGGAAGGGGAAGCTCACACCAATGGACACACATCAGGGGCTGGACATGAAAAAGAGACCAGGACAAGCCAATGGCCAGTGCGGGGCGGGGGAGGTGCTGGGCGGGGGGCTCTGCAGACGCCAGACGAGGCCCCCGGGGGAGGGGCAGGCGGAGGGGAGGGGGCGCTGGGGCCGCAGGCTCACCAGTGGCCGCAGCGAGCGCTGAAGTGGTGGCTTGGCCGGGGGAGGAAAAAGGGGTGGCGGGGGGTAGGGGTGAAGGGAGCAAGACGTGCTCCCTCCCTCCTGCACGTGCACCCCAAAATGAAAGGTTTTTTAAAGCTGGAGTTAGTGCACGAGGAGGCTGCAGCATGGGGCCGGGGACGCGCGGGCGGAGGGAAGCCAGGTAGAGTTGCTCCCGGACACCCTCCTCCGTGTGCACACCCACTTCCCCTCACCGCGGCCGCAGCGCTTGCTCTCCGCGTGCGGACGCCCGCGGCCGAAGTGAAAGCCCTGAGCCGGCGGCCGTGTTTGGGAAACTTTGCCCAAGGAGAAGATAGCAAAAAAAAAAAAAAAAAAACCCAACCGAAGTTGCAAGCTGACCCTCCAAGTTACAGCTACGCAAGCCGGCTAGGTGGGGGGTGGGAGGGATCGCGCAGCGCAGCGGAGTATAGCCCAAGTTTGGAGGGTGGCAGGTCCGGAAGGGCAGCGCTGGGGCCTCCTGGAGCCCAAGCGGCCTGGAGAGAACGGGCAAAGGCGAGGGGGCGGTGCAGGCCCGGTCCGGAGGGTCGGGAGGGCGCCCCAAGGCCAAGCACGGGTTCCACGGTACCGAGCGCCCCAACAAGCGATTGGGTCTTGATGCAACTAGAAGCACGGAGTCGAAGCTCCCAAGGGTCAAGAAAAGAGAAGTGGGGAAATAAAGAACGAGGAGCCAAACTTGGTGCACGTCCCGGCCCCCGGAGAGAAGCCCAGGGTCCCGGAGCGAAACAGACGCCACAGCGTCCACCTCTCCGAGCGGCCGCGGGCCAGAGGACAAAGCATGGTAGTCCAGAGAGTTCCAACCCCTGGGAACGCAGTCCTGGCGCCGCGGGAGGTCTCGGAGCCTTAGTCCCAGGGATGGACACACCCCCTTCCACTATAGAGCAACCGCGACAGCACAGAGGAATGAAAAGAAAATGTTTCTTATGGACCGAGAGCACAACTATTCCTGTGCTGTTGCCCGGAGAGAGAAAATGGGGAATGGAGAGAGAGTGGCTCGCAGGAGCAGTGGGGAGGCCATAGTGGTGGGATGACCACCCCGGGTCAGGGCCGCGCTCCCCCTGCTACCCCAGCCAAGGCACACACCAGGGAGAGGACACCCGCCCCGCCCCACCCCCCAACCCGGCCTTTCTGCAGATGTTCCCAGGAAATTAGGGAAGACCTGTTGGAAATAAACCCCTGTCTCTTTAATGCACACACGCGCGCGCGCACACACACGCACACACGCTGCCGCTGTCAAAAAGCTGGCTTCACTCTGGCGTGGGATACTTTCAGTTTTACGTAAAATGTACAGCAACAGCACCCCCTGCGATTGGAAAGTTTATTCGGAAACGTGCCTACAAAGTCCCCTGGCGCCTCCCGCCTCCCAGCCTCCCTGCCCGCCTGCGCCACCCCGCAGCCTCGCCGGCCCCCGCTGCCCACGCCACCGCCGAGGAGACCACGCTGCAATCGCAAGTCCGGAAGGGCAGGGTGCGACGAAAAGAGACTCAAGTCCGAGGGAGGCACGGCGCGTGCAGGGTGGAGGCGGGTCTCGGCGGCCCGCGAGACTCCGAGCTGCAGGTGGACGTGTGTGAGTGTGTGCAGAACAAGGAGCCTCCTTTCCTCTCCTCCAAGCAGCTCAACAAACCCTCGTGGTTTCTATTCCCCCTCCTCAGTCTAAGGGACGTCGGTTTTTCGTAAATTCGCCCATCCAGAGAGGGGCTTTATTGTTTTAAGCAAGGGACCCGGCTTGCTTCGGCGCACCCATTTCCCAGCCACGCAGGCAAGCGGCTGTTTATTCATGTGTTGTCTTAGTAAAAGTTTCAAACCTATTAGAAAATGACTGGCTTGCCTAACTCGACAAAGCTTCGGGTTCCTTTAAGAAAGAAAAGAGGTTTTGATGCTTAGCATTAAGAGAAATGTGGGCTGGATTGCATTTGTGTAAATGTGGTTTGCTGTTACTTCTATCCAGTTGGGGGGTGGGGGGACTCAAATCCTGTTTAAGAAGCAGGGAGATTCACTTTCAGTGAAGCTCTGTAGCGTGTACGTTACACCATTTCCCTTTTTTCATGAGTTCTTCGGAGCAGGTCTGCATCTTTCTTCCACTACTGTTTTTTTTTTTTTGTTTTTTTTTGTTTTTTGTTTTTTTTTTTTTTGATCGTGTTAAACTAGCCTTACAGTGATCAAAAGAATATCCTTGTGGGGGTGGGGCGTGGGGAGGAGGAGCGAGGCAAGGAGAAGAATAGTTGGAAGGAAGATGAGAAGAAGGAAGAAGAAAGTGCAACTGGGAGGCCTTTGAATAATAAATAAATTAAATAAAAACCCCTTCAGGTAACAATAGTGAGTTAGATTCTTTCGGAACCGAGCTTTTCAAATTTAAATATTTTTCTCATCCATCCATAAAAGTCCATATAGGGAGAATGTATATAAATGGGCGAAGGTGTGTTGTGGAAATATATATGTATGATTTATATATAATGGTGTGTATAAAGCTTTTCAGGGTTGGCTGTAGTGTAAAAAGTAATGACTTTATTACCTCTGAAAGGTTCTGTGGTTCACATTTAACAGTCTTCTGAATTACAATTCATTACCCAGTTGTGTGCTGTCTAAAACCGGGACCCTATCAGGGCCGGTATCTGTGGTTATTTCCAATAAATAACTGGCAACATCTTATTGATTTTCTTTTTTAAAAATAGGAAATTAAGCACTTAGTTACAAGTAGGTCTGCTATGTAATTGCACTTGCTTCAGAAATTCTAGCGGGTTGCTTTGAAACTACATCTTAAAACAGACATTAAAAACCCAGTTTTGCAGCTGCTTTCCTTGGGTGCCCATGGAGAGGTAAGCAGCGACGTTTCCACCATTAACATATATTTAATTTCACCACCATAAAATGCCTGCAGTGAAATAGGAACTGTCCCCCACTCCCGCCCCTCCCCCAGCCTGACTGCACCCAGTCCAGAAAACTAGGGCTGTGTAGAGGTATTTTGGTCCCTTCTTGTCGCGGACCCCCACTCACGGTACCTCACGTTTGTCCCTAAGAGTGACGCCTCCTCTCTTATTGAGGCTGGACCGCTGGATGCTCGTTGAAGCGCCCAAAAGTGGGGGATGGGGAGGGTTTGTGTGTGTATTTAAAGAAATAAAAAATGTGTTGTTTTAAGAGGTTTTAAAATATTACATAAGTATTGATTAATGATGCAGCTGGTGTTGTAGAGGAGTGAAAGGTCATTTTAAACGAGCACACTTGGATACACAATAAGTGTATTTACCTTTCCAAAAGTGGCTTTTAGAAAGTAATAAATTATGACAATGTTAAAATTATTTTCTGACCGTTCAGTTAACTTCATTTGGAGCTGCAGAATCTTTGCTGATTTCACTAAGGGGTGAATGCTCCGTGGGAGCTTTCCCAAACCTTTGGTGACGACATTGTGTGTAAACTCCAGGCCAAAAGACGACCCCTCCCCTCCCCTCCGCCCCCTTTTTATCTTGCGCGAGGAGGAGACTCCCCAGGACTTCCTGCAGTATATATTCTGCCTCTGATCTCCCTACTTAATAGCCAAGTCCTGGTTTATGCTTTATAATGTGTTGACAAGTTTTCTAACAGACTTTCTGAAATAATGCACATAGATTCACGTCGGTTAGAAACTCACCGTATTTTTAGAGTTGAGCAGATCTACACCCTAATGCAGTGAGAGAGTGTAAATCATAGAGGATTTCATAGTCTTTTCAGTAGTTTTCGGTATGAAGTATGAGCCGCGTGGCCTCCAGACGTAACCTTTTAGAAAAAAAGACAGTGCTTTTATTTTATGGTGTAAAGTGCTTTTAGCTCCAGGGCTCTGAACGTGAATGTGGTCAACAAACAGCTCCAAGAGAGAGAGACTTAATACAGCTCCAGCCCTCGTGCCATGGATCGCCTGGCGCTGGGGACTCCGGCTGAGCCAGAGAATGAAGGGTTAAAAGGTCTGTCTCGATGGAAACTACAAGATTAAAATAAAATATTCACTGCCTGCCTTTAGGGGGGAAATACCTCTACAGACTGAAAGATAAATAAATGGATGGATGAATGAATGAATGAATGGTTAAAAATACAATCGGTCCCACCTTGCTTTTCACTTTTTTTTTTTTTTTTTTTTTCCCTAAAGGCAATTTAGAAAATAGAGAATAGGTAGTCATCTTCATAAAATAAAACCTAGGTATGGATTCTACACTTAGCATAGGTTTGCATTTGGGGTTCTTGCAGGCGGAAGTGCTAGGATGTTATTAGGGGGATATAAATTAATCAAAAAGAGGAAGGGGGGTTGTGTGTGAGACAGGATGTGGGCTCTCTAAATTGAAAGGTGAGCAGAAGGGCCACATTTTTTCCTGCACAACTCCAGTGTGATCCAGAGCCTGGGACCTAAGGAGGCCCCTGGAGGGCAGTGTCTAAATCTTCTCCAAAGGCACACATCTCCTAATCCCCCTGGTACCTGGGGAGACGGGTTAGTCTGGTGTTTCTCCAGAAGCTCCCTAGGATTTTGGCTGGCTGGCAGGCAGGCCACCTCACATACTTGGATGAACCTATCCAAAAAATAGGAGAAGAAAGGGAGGGAGGGTGAGGAAAAAGCTGAATCTGCTCTAAATAAGTCTATACTTGCCTCTAGACTGGGCAGCTGTATGCTGAGTCAATAATATGTGGGGAGAGGGGAGCAGTAGTCTCACCACTTAAGTAAGGGGCCCCTATGAAGCCAACAAGGAGTTCTGCTTGGAACACTGCTAGGTAAAATACTCAGTTTAGCTCCCTGACATTGGCATTAAAGACACACAGCTGCTGGGCAATGAAACCAGTCCAATGTACTGTGTTAGAACCATCCTAGTGCAACACTCAGCACACCGTAGATGCTCAATAAATGGCTTTGGGTGAATAGTAAATAAATCCTCTCACTACATAAATGAAAGCTATATAACCACCCAAACTCTATTTTTCCCCCAGAGATCAATAAGGCTTTGATCAGGCAACCCTATTAAGAGTGCATGGCAGATACAACTGTAATAGAACAACAATAAATTATTTGTTTTAAAAAAGTGCATTGCAGCCTAAAAGTGATTGCCACCAAGGATAGTGAAATCAAAAAGATTGTCCCAAACGCCATAGCAGCTGAACAATTAAGAATACAATGTAAGATATTTTTATCAACTCAGACTACATTATCAAATACTTCCTAACAAACCAATATCAAGAACCCAGTATCAAAAAATCTATTTTTTATTTTTTAACATTGCTTTTTAGATATGTACAAATCTGGCTACCCCAATGGAGCACTTCCAAAGGAAAAAATGATACAAACAAAATAAATAAATAAAACATATCTCAAACTCCAGTCTCTGTGTATCCCCACCATAAATCTTCTGCTCTTAACAAGGGAATAATTTTTCCAATACATGTTTTTTACACCTCATCTTAAAAATAAACTTCACTTATTTGCCTCTTTGGGGGAGGAGGAGCAATGTAAATAAAAGGAAAAGCAACACACACACACACACACACACACACACACACCCCTGGTCTGACATTTTGTATAGTAAATTTCAACCCAATGTGATTTAAAACAATGTGAGTTTAGAAAACCTCTTAAAATTTGGGTTTTTAATGGAAATGCTGACAGACTCTTAATTAAAGAAACCCTGCCAGACACTGCTATAATGAAATAGTTGTGCTTTCATTACTATAGAAGCACTATAGTTAAGGGTCTGTCAGTGTTTCTATTATAAACCCAAACTTTAAGAGGTTTATAACTTGGGCTATTTAAATGGCACTGGGTGGAATTTAAGTTATCAGTCCAGATGTGAAGTTGTTTTATAAAAAACAGTAACTCAGCTGAGGACGGTGAGATATCTCTCTCTCTTTTTCTCTAACCCCTTCCCTTCCTCCTATCTTCCCTCCCTTTCTTTCTAAGAAAATATCACAGAAATGAATTTTAGCTGTTTCCAATAGTCTTATTGCCAACTTTTAGCTATGACTTCACTATCTAAAAAGAAATTTCATAGGCAGTTAGTCCTTTATTTGGACAAGTAGTCTTTGCCATCATTACAAAAAATTTTTCCCCTGGGAAGTATATATTAAAATAAATACACATAGAGAGACGGATGGAGAGTCAGAGAGAAACAACTAAAAAAATCAAGATTATATGTCCAGAAATGTTGCAAGCTCATATACATCCACAGAGTTACATGTTTCATGTTACATTCTGAGGAAAATGTATAAATTTACTGAAACAAGGAAATAAAGCACCTCAGATCTTCTCTATCTCATCTACCAACAGTGTGGTAAAAAATGAAGGAGGTATTAACATCGTATTTCATAAAGTTGTAGCTTTCCTGGTACCACTTGGTTTGTTCAGAAAGCAACGGCTAGTGGTCAGCACTGAACTGCCCAAGGACTATACACAAACATTATATATTTCTCTGCTTGACTTTGATTATTGACAGATGGATGAAGAATTTATCTTGAATTATCTAATGGACTGGGTTTTTAGAAACATGTTCTATTAACCTGACCTACAACCACCATAATATGTAATTAATGTTTGTTAGTAATGATGTGGCTGATGCTCATTCTATCATAAGGAGAACAGGATGGTGATGGTGATGGCGAAGCAGGTATGATGATGGTGGTGATGGTGGTTTCTCAAGTTAACAAGTCCATCAGAGGAGAGTTGAAATAGAATGAAGATGAAGGTAACAGGCTCAAACTCTGGCTTCTCCAAATCTTCTTGCTTTGTAAAGGCTATTTATTTAACAAAAATCAGGTGGTAGGCATGTCGAAATGGAGTTTTCAGGTGTGTGTTGCTCTGTGTCCCTCGCACACGTGGCTGGGTTTTGATGCCAGGCCCTAAGGTCACTGATTTCATACAGAAAGACCCACCAAGAATGGTGTGCTAACCATGTCTGTGTTTAGGAACGTTTTCACTTCCAGAAGAAGAGCAATTATTTTCTCCGTTCCCTCTGACTCAAATGAAACCACCAAAGCAGATCATCAAGTTACCATACGGCCTTGATAACTCTCACTTCACAATAGCTTTGGTTGGTCTCCTCTAGGATTAGCAAGGTGACAAAAGAGAAACAGTCATCAAAACATGTCATCAGGCTCAAATTCCTTCTCTGCCAGTTTCTCATAAACCCCCAAAATATCTAGCCCCACAACCACTTCAGATGGATGCCAACCATTCCCACAGATCACTGAGTAGCTGGGACTCTTTTGGTTTCTTTTCCAGAAATTAAGACACTTTTTTTTTTCCTGATACTGATTATCAGTATTTTTTTTTTCCTACCAAATTTAGCAAAGAGATCTTTTCTGGTAGAAAATACCTATTCCTATTTCATCTTTCTTTGTCAGTGTGGTAGTAGATAAATCTCTTCAGCCTCCCATTCCTGGTTGTATACAATTTGCCTACTTTCTCTTTCTCTTAAAAAAAAAAAAAAAATCCCTACACAAGGTCAGCTATTGAAGCCTCCAGGTTTCTATAAAATGAAGAATCTGGTCTTAAGAAATGTTATTCTTTCTTTCTTTATGGAGCACTGCCCTGAGCAGACATGCAACATGGTTCCTGTTTTTGGATGGCTTTTATTTATTTATTTTTATTTTTATTTTTTTAAAGATTTTATTATTATTTCCAGAGAGAGAGAGGCAGAGAGGGAGAAAAACTTCAATATATGGTTGCCTTTCACCTGCCTCCAGCTATGGACCTGGCTGGAGACCTGGCTTGCAACCTGGTCATGTGCTCTGTTTGGGGAATCGAACCAGCAACCTTTGGGTTCGCAGGCCAGCATCTTATCCACTGTGCTACCAGCCGGGGCAGATGACTTTTATTTTTAAAGCACTAAGATACATATACACAGGCACAGCCTTTACATCATATAAAGTTCACGTGTCACACATGCCAAAGCAAAGCCATACAGATAGTTGCACATTATTATCCCTGCTTTATATAGACTTGACTTAACATTGCTGACCTTTAGCCTTCAGCAAGGAAGGACCTGTTTGAAGGAACACAGCTCTGGTCACTTCTGACAACAGATTTTTACTTTCTAGAAAAAGAGCTTGATTTACCAGCCATTAGAATGGTAAATTGAGGTATCTGTGATAATCTATTGGTTTTTTTGTTTGTTTGTTTTAATGATGTTATTAAATAGCTTAACCATTCCTTTTGAGAGATGGGCTTTCTGTACTACATTTGTTTTGTAGACAATATTATAGACTATTCCTAGCACGCATTTGTGAGTGTATCATTTTTATAAATGACATTGTTTCACTTCCCTAACACACAGTAGGCATTTACTACATTTGTTGAATCAAGGATTGAATTCCACAAATGTATTTTCAGTTGCTGCTGTAGGTGAAAAAGACACAGGTATTTCTGTCCACTCAGTAATAAATTAAATGTGCATATAGTGGAAAATTATATTATTTCACTTATTAAATAGTTAAGTATCGGGCGTTTAAACAGCTATGTAACCTAAACATTATAAACTGCAAGCCCATTTGTGTCAGATGGAAACAATTGCATATTTATCTGTGTATGTGTTATATAACTTATGTCATAAAAGCCACCACATGGCCCAAATCCTGGGTCATCAGTGCTTATAGGGCAGAGCCTCTGTCATTTTCATCTCTTTCCTCTCCCAGCACAAAGTAGGACCCTAGGAAATGTCTAGTATATGAAGTATACTTACGAAGTATACCACTTCAATTCCCAGAAACTTCAAATTCCTATATACTATAGATAAAATGTTCTTTTTATTGTTCTCAGTTCTCAAATTTTGAAATGCAATAAAATATTTAAACAGCCAAAATCCAAGTGCATTGTAACACAGAGTAACTCTAAGAGATTAATTCTGGAGCCTGATTCTCCAGATTCCATCTTCTTTAAATATCAAAGCCTGTTCTATCTGGTTCTAATTTGAAAGAAGCAAGGCTCTGAGAGCCTTATATAGACAATTGCCCCCTACCCATCCTCAAACAGTGATTCTTATGGCCTTGCTCAGGGAGTAAGGGAAACATCAGTATGTGCTCTTCAAATATAATAGGGAAAGAATCATGACCCTCTCTTTTCAAAATAGTCAATCTTGAACTCCAAGCTTAATTAGTAGAAGAACACACAAGATTAGTGAATTTTTAAAATACACTCAGTTTCTGACATTAAATTAATTATTTAAATATTATGCACATAAAGGATTTTGCTAAATATTTTAGATATTTGGATGTGTTGATTTAAAGATTCTAGAAAGTTAATACTTATTTTAAACTATATGCTTTACAGGAAGTTAACTCCTTAATGGGAACTTGCAACTCTCAATTTTAGCATAAATAAATCAAACTGGGAGCAGTCTTAACCCAAAAAAGGAACTACTTTATAAAAAATAATTATATGATTTTAGCTTTAGTAATATCTTTAGAATTCCAAACTGGATTATTTTATTTCTACTGATCTTCACATTTAAAGGTTTCAATCTCTTGAAATTATTGTGACAAAGAGAAAATTGTAAATGCTGAGCTCAGGCTTGTGTTTTCAGCTATTTTACCCTCATTAAGAGTGACAGGGTATAGTGTTTGTAGAAATGTTCACAATCCATTTTTAATAATGGTAAACAGTTGTGATTCATTACTTTCAATTTTTAAATATTCTAGAAGGAAGAAGCTTTTCACTGTGGGAGCTAAAGGGACAAAACAGCCCCTAATGTCATTTTTTCTTCATTTTTTTAGGAACCAGAGATTGACCAGCAGCAAGGAAATAGATATTAATGGTGAAATACACACACACACACACACACACACACACATTACACACAATTCAACATAACGGTGAATGCCCAAGCATTGTGGATAAACTCACACTGAAATAATAAGATGATAGTAGTAATTATTTTAATGAGAATTTCCCTAGCCAGAATAACAAACAGCTATATCGCCTAATGTTACACTCAAAGGTAGTACATAAGTACACGTACTGCTGTGGTGGCTAATGTGTGATAAGAGAATCCTTCTGCTTGCAGTTTGGACATTTATGTCACCACGTATTATTGATCGCACATATTATTTTTACTACATGGTGTTTTTATTGTATAAAGTCTAATTGCAGAAAAAATTATTTTCATCCCCTTGATTTTGATAGGAATTTCCACTGAAGGCATAGGATCTAAAGAAGGCTGTATATTGAGGAATTCTACCATCAGTAAGGATGTTTGCTGATGATTGCTGATAACAGTTCTGTGAGCACTTTACACTGGCCTTTTAAGAAGGAAGGAAATTAAATACAATAGACATGATAAAATAAGGATGAGATTCTGATGAGGACACATGAAAATGAAAGCTTCAGCCCCCATATTCTTATGTTTAAGTATTGCCCACTGAAAAGTGTATGAAATCTCTCACTGAACAAATATCACATTAACTGCACCTTGGTCCAGAGGTGGAGATAAGATTAGATTTTTTCTGGGTTAATTTCAATTATGATGCTTACTTTGGCGGAATGCTTTTCAGGAGAGCAAGCAGAGTAACAGCAATCTGGCATCCAGAACCAAACCAGCCGGAGTGTCTGGCCCATGTACAGTTTCCACAAAGAAGGTCAAAAAGGGCTGAAAGAAAAGGTGTATCAAAGGTATCCTTGGAACTCAGAGCCAATAAAAACGAAACTATTCTCTTCTGAGACCTAATTAACTTTTATATCCAAAGCTACACTGCACATTTGTTCATTGCTGATGACTAGGACTAAAAAAATATGTGTGGCATGAAACTAGGCTTTTAAATGATCTATTGGGTGGCTTTTCTCTGTAAGAAAATTTCTGTTCTTTAAAGGTGTTCATTCAATGAATAAGTAAGCCTATGCTAATTTTTTTCTCAAAATGGTATTTTCCTATATCTATTTTCAAGGAATCAGGGTCTTGGGCCCTGAAACTTCCAAAATATTCCCTTCAAATCCTAAAACAAAACCAAAACAAAAATGCTCCAGAAACAAATTTCATGCTAGAGGCTTTGCAAGGATTAGTCTCCTATTAGAGTCACTGTTCCTATATGATCCTTTTTCATGTTTTAAAGGAGGATATATATTTTTCTGTTACCTTTCCTGGCTGTAAAGCAATCACAGGAACCTGCAGGAGGCACCATAAATATGCAAATTTCTGAGAGATAACTGTTTTCAGTGGTTATGCCTCCAAGTAGTCGGAGAAATAGGCAAGCCAGAGCCGCCTACTTCCAAGTAATTCGTATGTTGGTGGTGCCCCCTGCTGCAACCACAGGTTGTCCAAGAAAGGGAGAATAAAATTCGGAAGCATTTAGATCTGGTTAATATGTGAAATGAATGTCCACTCACCCTGCTCCAGGAATGGCCATACCTGAGTTCATAATTCCTCCTGCCAGTTACAAATTCAGTTTAAACAGTTTCCTCAGCCTAAAATTTGGAGGATTCACTTTTATCACTTTTATCTCAAAACCTTTAAGTGTGCAGGTTACATAGAGATAGATTTTATTTCTCAAAAAAACATAGCACACCAAGATTCAAAACAGCATTTTTAAAGAATAAATGATTTTAAGAGCTTTCTAGACGTTATCTAACAGTAATAACTTCCAAATTAGAAGAGCATCATGCTATCCACTAGGACGTTAAGGCTAGAAGAAAAAAGTTAAAGTGTTAACAGCGTGTAGAGCTATTATTCAGTTTTAAATGGTTTTATTTATTAAAGGAAAAATTTTGTGGGCCATTAGCTCATAGTGTGGACTGGACAGTTTGATATTCAAAAGTAAAATGAAATAAAATAAATAAATGAAACAACCAAGCTAGGAACATTGGAAAACTGATTGCCGTAGCTCGGTAGCCACTCTATTACAGATTTTCATATTAAAACTTGGGGAGGGGGCATTGACAGAAGAGAATAACACAATACAATTCAGACCTGTGCCGGTCTATTGAATACATAATATGCATTTTTAAATTGCCTGAATATATATTCACATGACAGAATCTAATGGGTTTAAAAGGAGTCCTTGCTCTTGATCAAATCATAAAAACTGTTATAAAGTTGTCCGTCACATCAGATCATATACACTTCTATTAAGATAGTTATTCTCTTGCTTAAACACTAGATTTGGAACAGATAAAAGGAATTATACCTTTTATTTAAAAAAAAAAAAAAAAAAAAAAGCTTAGTTAGGTATTAGAAACTCTAGCTAGAGCCATCAAGGTAAGCCTTGGTGACATAGATACTCAACTTTTTCTGCAGGATCCATCTCAGTCTTCCAGTGCCCAAGCCCCCAAGTTTTGCCATTTTTTAATACCAGTTTCAGAAATGTAAGCTCTCTTCTAGTGTGAACACCTCACAGTGGCTATGCTCTGGGGTTTGGGTTTCAGCTTAGCTCTGCGCCTCATTTCCATATTCAGATCTTCACAGATAAAGCAAAGTAGAGGACTGAGAAAATTACCTATATAATTTCAACAATGACCCTGCCTTTATCTGCATCATCCAGGAATCTTGTACCCTGTCTGCAGAGCCCTGACCTGGGAGCCCATAAGGAGAGGGGCGGGGGAGGAACTGGTGGATATTAGTTGCCAGGCAGAACTAATTAGAAATAGATCTTGATATTAAAGGTATCCATCTTCTCCTTACTCAAAACTTAAACAAGCTCCCATTACTCTATATGATGAGGAGAATTTTTAAGCTCCTGCTCTGGGTTTTATTGCCACAGAAGGTGAACTGCTAGAAAAAGAAAACCGGTGCACAAAACAGCAGTTGGGAATTGAAGCTCTTCTTTACCAGAACCCCTGCCATATATGTTCTGTCACTCACCTTCTAGACACTCAGTACAACCATTCAATCTAGTGAATCAAGAGACTGTTTGATCTTATCTGCATCTGTGAGCTGACTGTCAACCTGCTTAGGCTGCATATTAAATCATCTATAGTAGCTGTATCAAGCTGGGATGATCTGTTAATTCTAAATTTATTAACCCTTGGAGTGCAGTCATCATGTTTAATCTAGTGTAGCCCGCATTTATTTTACAAGACTAAATCCTTCTTTAAGATATGGCAGTGCTGTAGGTTAAAAAGAGCTAATGTGGGTTTCATTATGATAATTGGAGGGGGGACTGTCTGACAAATTCTAGTGTGGCTACCCCAGCAGGCTATGTAATACTTGTCCCAGGCACTCTTCTAGGCTGGGGTTTGCGTGTGGGAGGAAGAAACACTTCTGTTTCCAAAATGAATGCAAATAGAAAAAGAGGAGAGGGAAGAAGAAAGAGAAGAGGAGGACCTCTGACAGATTTCCAATGGTCCAAAGCCAGAACAACTGATCTCCACAGCAGCATTAACCTCTAAAGTAATGCCTGAGGAATAAATTTCCAAAGGCACATACCTGGCCAGAGATGCTAACAAAATTCCTTAAGTGAGTCAAACTTCTTGATCAATAAGGAACACCTATTTCTGGACTGGACGATTTCTTTTACACACACCTCACCCACCAAAGAAAAATTCCAAGGTTGTCTTGCTGGGGGGGGGGGGGGGAGGAAAAAGATTCATTTAATATGTTAATCTGGTCTTCAGACAAAAATAAATAAATAAATGATACCCATCTCTTCTACTTGCCTATTACTGATGTTATCAACATATTCATAGCTTTTCTTTCAGACACAAACTGCTAGGCATGCTCCCTTTTTTGGTAACCACGTGCCTGATATCTCTCTAATGTAGCCTAATAACAATTTTAGCATTCAGATGAAGCGATTTCATTCTGTGACTGCCTTTTCTATTAGATTTGATTTTGAGAAGCCCCAGTGGGTGCCTTCGAGGCAGAGATCTATCTGTGAGGCTGCTACCGACTCAATAGCAGCCTGGGCTAACCTTGACCTTTCCCGAGACCCCGCTCCATCTGGTGCCAGCCTGCTTTCCACCCCCACCCCCCTCCTTCCTTGCTTCATAGTCAACATTGATCAAGGCAGACCCGAGCGTCTCCTCTCTTGGAAGGGCTGGGCAGGCTCAGGAGGACAGCACATTTCAGTATATGGAAATGATCAAGCTTCTTATGCAATCATAAATCTACATAGGAGTCTTGTGATTTGATATTTCATTCACCTCTAAAGATTTTTTTTTTCTCCCTCCCAACAGGGATTTATAAGCCCTGTAAGAACTCCCGGACAACGGCTTTCCTCAACACCTGGAAATTATCAAGCTTGCTGCTTGCTGAATGATGCTAACAGCTCTAATGCTGCAAATTCATTTTTTAACAACTCACTGGCTTTTATCTAGGATTTGTGTGTTTGTGTGTGTGCGCGCTTTCTTTCTTTCCTTCTTTCTTTCTTTTTAAGACAAATCTACCAAAGCAACGGATAGTATCAAAGACACCCAAATCAAATCTGATTTGAATATCCTTCATCTCCACACCCATCTCCATTATGTGTTTGTAGATAGACTTCTGTATCTTTGTATTTTGTCCCCTTTCTTAATGGCTTAAGAGGGGAGAAGAAAGGAAGAGGAGAGAGAGAGAGAGAGAGAGAGAGAGAGAGAGAGAGAGAGAGAGAGAGAGAGAGAGAGAGAGAGAGAGATTCCAGAGGAGGTAACTGGACATAACACTTGCATGGGGCCCGAAACGGACCTCTCCCCTCCCCAGGCCACATTCTCCCTTTCCCAAAGACCCACACAGATGTCTGCTTCTCCACATCACCCACTACAGTACACCGATGCCTCCTCTGCCTCACTCTCTTTCTTTCCTCCTCTTCCGCCCGTTCCAGGGGCTGGGTGGTAAAGAGGCTGACTGAGGGGGAGTCACGTGGGCAGCCCCTGGGCAGCAGCGGCAGCAGCTCAAAAGAAATTGACTGACTGGCCGCTTGGGCGCATTTCAATATATGGAAATGACCAGAGGCTTCTGCAATAAATCAGCACTCAACACTTTGTCATTTTTGTAGTTGAGCTTCATTTTCCTATTCTCCTCTTCTCTACACGGAAGCCTCATTTCTTGCATTTTACCCTGCCGCGTCTCTTCCCACCGCCAGCCCCCACCCTCTCCAAATCTTGCCCCATCCTTGTCAACTGCCCCCACCTTTCTGTTCTCTGACTCCCCTGTAATTGGAAACATCCGGTCCGCGATTCTTTTCTTTTCCTTAAGAAAAAAAAAAAATTTTTTTTTTTCTAATAAAATCGGGCAATGTTTGCTGTCGTGCCTCAGATTTCCTTCGACCAGAGGCGTTCTATTAATCCCCAGGACGGGTACCTCAAGCCCGTTGTGATGAAGAAAAAAGAAAAAGATCACGCTCCTCGGTTCACTTTCCCCTCTATCCCAGCTGCCGCTCCCACCCTCCAGAGTTTCCTTAGCAAACTTAAAAGAATTATCAGAAGCAACTTGAGCCATGAAATGCCCGGGATTGTGCCGGGTGAGTAGGAAGAAGTAAAGAAAAGGATGTCGTGGGGATGGATCTGAGTGGGTTTGCAGTTTTCTGCCTTTTTTTTTTTTTTTTTTTTTTCAGGTCCTCTGGTGCCCTCCACCTCACTCTGCCCCTCGGGTCTTTTCTCAACTAAAGCTGCGCGTCCCCGCAATCTGCAATTGCTATGGATGTTTCTCCGGAGCTCAACGCAGCCTGAATTTCTTGGCGCGTGCAAAAGTGAAATTAACAAAACCCCATCACAGCGCTGTTTTGTTTTGTTTCTTTCCTTTTTTAAAAAACTTCGTTGCAGAAGCAAACAGTACCTAGCTTCCTCCACCCCCTCTTCCAGCTCCTACTTGAGATTCCTAATCTTTCAACTTGAGTCTTTCTTGTCGACTGGGCAGCCTCTCTTTTTTTCTTTCACTCGGATCTGGGAACAATAGGCATGTAAAGGGTCAGTGGGCATCACCCTATAAAGCTCAGAACCTAATTAATTTTATTAAAGGAGGATCTGTTTATGCAATATGACAGCCTGGGGGAATTAACCATTTGAGGACGTGGGCGCTTTTCAGACACCCAGAGATTCCCTCCTCACATCCTAAGCTTTTACTTCCTGTCCCTTTGATTCTGGGCGGCGCCGTGATCCGGGTCTGGTTTTTTGTTTGACCTTGTGAAGAGCTTGTCTAAATCCTGGAGTTCTACAAAGTTCGAGAGACGCACAGAAAACCACCTATTCCCCTTACGGGATGACAGTTGAAGTGCCCACCCATTCAGTTTGTTGCACTGACAGCCCAGAAGGTCTCATACAGGGAAGGGGGTGAGGGGAACCACTAAGGTGTCCTATAGTGTATATTTGGTGCTAGGAAGTATTCTACTTGGAAATCACCTTGTATGAAATCCAATATGCTTTCTCAATATGTTTTTAAGTTATTATTATTTTATTTTTTCCTGCCACTCTGGTAATTTGAAATACATTTTTAATAACCTCCTGGAAAAAAAACCCCACAATTTAATAGTTCAGACATATTGTTCTTTGACTTAATATCTCTCTGTATTCCTTAATTGCCAAAACAAGTTTATTACATTTACAAGGGCTAACTTTATATCTCCTAGGAATTTGAATGTCATAGGTTTTTGTTGTTGTTGTTGCTGTTGTTGTTTTATTATTATCACCTTGGATTTTGTTCAACAGGGATCTAGAAATGTATAGCATATGTATAGAAATAGATATGATAAAATATTCAAGAGCTCTCTGAAGGAAAATGTGCTTGAAAATAACCCCCTCTTTTATGGAATTTGTTTTGATTTAGATCTATAGATAGTAGAAAGAATGAAAGAAACTGTGAATTACACTGAATATAAGATGCTTATCACTTTAATATTACACTTCCTAGCTTCCATATTACAGAGCTTTAGAATACTCCCCAAACTTCAGATTGAAGCTCTGCCTTGTACTGTCTGAGGTTTGTCTGGAAAGACCTGCCAGCACATGCCAGCTAAAAATGAGTGTCAATTAATAATAATAAAAAAAGCTCCCTTATTTCTACACTCATGCAATTTAACAGGTTTGCCGAGGAACATAGGATGACAACAGTTGTGAGAACATTCCAATATATGCAGTTCCAACAGCTTTCATTCTAAGACGCCAAACCTTCCTAAAATAGAATGGCTTAACATTTCTTTTTTATATTAAAAGTCCAATCTACACTTCCCGTAAAATGTTTTTATTATAAAAATATTTATCTCTAACAAAATGCACTTTTTGTTCTACCAAAAAAAGCAAACATCTTGAAACAGATTCTCCAAGCTTTTTACAGTTCCCCATTGCAATTTTCTGTACTATTTCAACTGTCCCCCTCCCCAGTGTGAGATTCTCTGAACACAGGAATAAAAATAATTACAATTGAAATACTGAACTACAATGCCCTGTTTCCCAGTATTGTTAACAAAATCTCTAGTTCTTAAACTGCTCTCTGATGGAATTAGGCAAATTGGGGAACTTACACTGATATTTCTAAGTGCAGTTTGTTGTTTTAAAAACATATTGTACTGATTAATAAAAATGTGAAATAATTTGAGTTACAAATTTTGAACTACAAATTGCCATCTGCTCAAATGGGGGAAAACCAAAAATTGCCGAATATATTTTCTCACCTCTTTTTTTCATGATAACATAAACAACATTCCTGAATAATTAAAAAAAGAAACTGACTACACTTCATGCATTTTTATAGTTCAACAACTGCTTGGTGAGTCCACCTTCTCAAACGTGCAATTATTTTTTTTTCTTAATTACTTACATATGTTTTATCAGAAGAGGCAGGTTCTAGTGCTTTCCCTGTGTATTGTGCAAAACTGCTTAGCTCTGTCTACTAGACTAGAAGTCCCCTGGATTGATATGATAAAGTAAACTGTAGTGTGCAGTAACCCCAACTTGGCCATAGGTGTCAACTATGTCAGTGACCTATGAGAACATTCAGAAAATCCTCCGGAAGTGGAGAAAATAAGTTCTAATTTCATGAACTCAGACTTGGAGGAAAAAGCATAACCCATAAAATGGATGCACAGATACAAAGATGTATGATAAACAATGCAGTTTATCACTAGTGAGAAAGAAAGTAGGCAGATCTGCCACCCATGGCTATTAAAAGCAGTTGTTGATGGCCTGGCAAACAGGATCCTATGGAATTTACTCTTCCACCAGCAGAAATAGTGAAAAATCATCTAGGATGTACCAAGTTGTTGACATTCAAGAAAGGACAAGGCCAAGCCAGCAATCATCAGAGCAACAGGAGAGCCAATGCAGTGTTTAACGTACAGATAAGTACATTGATTTTTTAATCATCCTAAGAATAAAGAATTCCAATTTTATTCATTTAATCATAGACTAATAGGACGGATTTTTTTCTTTGCTTTTTTTTTTTCCTTTAAAGCCTGACTGTTCCAGGGGGCAAAAGTGCCCTGTTCTTTTGTAGAGAGACATTTGCACTATGATAAAAAAAGCCAAAACTTCTTAAGATGTGTCTGCATTGATTAAGCAGTGCCAGGGGTGGGGAAGAGTGGGCCAAGTCATGCCAAACTCTCATGTGCACCACCTTCCCAGTCCAGTCCCAGTGCAAGTAAAATCAGGGTGTGAATCCCCAGGCCCCAGGAAGGATGTGACCGTTGCTTTCACCTTGTTGGAATGGGGTAGAAGGGAATGAAAAAATAGTTGGAAAATGCTTCTGGAGGACCCTAAACATGAACTGCTTTCATTCTCCTTCTACTCAAAAATGTGCTTCTTTGAACATGGCAGCTATTGCTTTTGTTCTGCTTTTAATTCATAACCAATCTCTGCCACTTATAGGATATTGAGTACTGTGTATACTGCGAAGTAGGAAGGCCCCTTATTTAAAACCAGTGTAATTCCAGGTGCTTTTGAGTGTCTACCACACCCAGGGACCTGTACCAGGCATGCAAGGGACTGAAGGTTTAAAAACTGCTCCATGTCCCCATGTCAAGCAGTTCACAGTCCAAACGTATACACATGTGGCTCTAGAACAAGTCAGACTGGGGATAGGAAAAAAAGAAAAAGAAGAGATCGAGGAGGTACCCCAAAGCAGATCTCTCAACTGCTGGGGAAGAATGAGAAGGGATTTGCTAGGTGGAGAGATGTGGGAAGAGCACTCAGGTGGAAGAACTGGCCTGAGTTAAGATCAGACACATGAATGGGCCTAGTAAGGTTGGTCACTACAGCGTGGCTGGTGTAGCAAATCTTAGAGTGAAGTGGCATGAAGATGTCTGGAAACAGGTTGGCACAAGCTTGGAAAGGGCATCAAATGCCATGTTTCACTGTCTTCACCAAATTCTGTAAGCAGTGAAAAAACCATTTGAGGCTTTTGAGTGGGGTGTGGAAGGATGACATGTTCTTTTTTAAAAATGGAAACTGGAGGCAACTTTGAGAATGACTGGAAGCAAGTTGTTCTCTGCCATTGAACCTACTGTATTTTTCTGCTCACCATTCTGCAGAGGCTGTCCCTACGCAAGTGATGCAACTCAGACCTTACTCAGAATGCTTTCTCCTTCATAACTGAAGATGATATTACTGACAGTGATTTCTATTTACATGCACAGGAAGACTGGCTGTCAGAATTTTCACATATTAAAAAAATAGGTTATTTGAATGTTTCTATATTTGAAATCTTTATGTCAAAGACTCTAATGTGTCCTTCCCTGTGTGAGTTCCAATAAGTTTTACCTCCAGCCCTTTCCCCTTCCCCAATTTCTCAAAAGGTAAGACCCATATTCATGAAGGAAGCCCCTCTTTTATATCTCTAAAAATAGATACTTGAAGATCCCTAAACCTTCTAACCATACAATCATATTTATTCAGCATCCACCATATATGCACAGCCCTTGCTCAATTTGCTTTTTAGAAATGAACATAAACATTTAGGGAAACAAAGATGGTAATAATACATGAATGATACAGGAATGAAATTATAAATTAAAAAACCCTAAAATCAACCCTGGCTGGTAGCACAGTGGATAAGGTGCCGGCCTGCGAACCCAAAGGTCGCAGGTTTGATTCCCCAGCCAGGGCACATAACCAGGTTGCAAACCAGGACTCCAGTCAAGTCTGTGGCTGGAGGCAGGTGAAATGCAACCATACATTGATGTCTCTCTCCCTCTCTGCCTCTCTCCCTTCCCCTCTTTCTAAAAATAATGAAATAAAATCTTAAAAAAAAAAAAAAACCCTAAAATCAAATAACTGAAGGATAGCAATTGTGATGTGTTAACTGGTTAGGTGATGATTTGGTTTTTGGTGCAACCCTCCTAGTGAACCTATAGAACCTAAGTTCTATAAATTAAAAACCCTTTAAAATTAGATTCTGTCTTTACAGGGCTGGAGAGACCAATTTATAAAACTTTGACTAGGAGGCTTCATGGCTTTTGTTTTAGTTCTCTAGCTCTATCCAGTAGAAAATAACAGTATGAGAAATGGGACACCATGATGCATTTCAAAGAGCCTTCCACTAATTAGAAAATTACCTGTATCATCATAAGGATTGCCAGCATTGTTTTAATATGGGTCTGCTAATATTCCATTCTGAAGGCCCCAATTTGAAAATCTTGTATCTTGGCTGCTAAAATCACTGCAGGCTGAATCTTGTCAAACAGGAGGAGACTTTGTTTTCCAGTCCTGGACATGGTGCATAATGGTGTCATTTTAAAATGCTTGGAATGTGTGTGAGTGTGTGTGTGTGTGTGTGTGTGTGTGTAAGTAGGGGGAAGACAAGAAAATTGTCTTTAAATGCTTTCCTTTCAGCACACCTTAGCTGTGATCTCAGGTCAGAACCTAGCTCTCTTGAGAATGAGGACTGCCTTGACATTTATAGCGAGGAAAATCTCAAGTTACACTATGGATTTCTCACATAAGATTTAGCTAATATATATTTATATGAGACTTAAACAAAGTAGTTTCTATTGTAACATTTATAATTATTATGTTTCTTTGTTAAATTATTTTTGGGATTTAATGAAATCTACTCTCAATAAGAATGAGCAAAAGGTGTGGACCCCAATTACATAAACACATGATCACAAAAGTATTAGCAAATTTAACATAATGCATAGAAATATATAGTATGTCCACTTTAACCAACATCACAAGCAAGCACTTATGGCCTGACTTTAGAAAAATGTTAAGAAAATCAGACTTACACCTGTAATTCCATTTTTAACTAATCCATTGTGACTTGATATTATCTTTATATGGTTCCCTACTTCAAATATCAGATAGTGAAAGACATTATTCTTCTTACATTGTCATTACATACCACAGTATCAAGGCCAAATGCAAAAGAGTATACATGAGAAAGCATTCAGCTTAAACCCTAAAACATCAGGTTTGACTTTATCTGTGTAGGGTATTATTTAAAGTAGATTGGTATATGGATATGATATTATTCAAAAGAAATGACACTTAATATTTTTTTTAAAAAGCTATATCCCTTGGTAACTATTTAACTCAGAAAATTAGTCTTGGTCTCTTATTATTTCTTTTCTTTTTCCTCACTATACCTTCAAAAGTGTTATATATTTTAGGCAACTTCTATTTAAATGTAAAAAATGATTAAACACTTGAGTTATTCTTATTTAAATTACTGGCCCATAAGTGTTGCTTTTCATCCTTGGCAAAAATTAAAAAGTATCAACTTAAAATTTAAACACATCTCTATCTAAGAAACAAGCTTAATAGTTTACAGTATGTGGCAGTTTGAGTGTGATGACTACTTCTGAGCTCTGCAAGCATTCATTAGCTTAGTTTTCCCCGTTAGTTTGCAATAAAAATAATATTTGCCATTTAGTAGGGGCTTTTCACCCTCAAAGTGCTTTACAAGCACCAACTGGTTTATTTATTAATAATCCATGTTTCTGCTTAATAAACTAGATTTCTATTTACAATCAAAGGAAAAACTAGAAAATGTTCTGCATGCAATAAGTAAAAAGAGTTGCTATCGGACTATCAAATTACATGTTTATTTTGCCCTGCCCATTATTTTTAAATAACTTTCTGCTAGCCAATTAAAAAATTCAAGGTCCTAGGTAATGAAATATAGAAGTCTGTTTCATGTCTGTTTGTTTTTCTGATTTGGGAGGAAGTAGGTTATTTTCCAAGTTTTAACCCTCAACTTATTTACGCAAAAGGAAACTTGGTTTCAGATACTACAGATTAGACACCAAAGAGATTTCGCTGTGTTTATTGGAACATACCAGCAGGTCCGTGCTGGAGGAGGGAGACGCTGGAACCCCTAGGGCATCAGCTCAGAGACCCTCGGCTGGGCTCTGTTCCAACCAGAGTAGGAGTCGCTCGCAAGTCAGTGACCAAGGCCACCAGGAACTTTGGAGTTCACTTCCTGGGCTCTGGCTTCCTCAGGACAGTGGGTTGTTGTGGGCAATGGTCAGCAGAGCTCTTCAGTGGGTGATCTCTACAGGGGAAATCAGATAAACTGGCCTGGAGTGATTTGGGGGGTTTCAAACCACATCCGCAGACTAAGACATAATGCACCCCTAATACACCCACACCTTGTTTTTCAAAATGACCTTCTCATCTGAAGATATGCCATTCCCTAAAAACAAACACTTAGTTGGAAATGCTTATGTTTCTGTTTCAACTTGACCATCCAGAGAGAGTTCTCAAGAAGAACATCTGAAATGTTTGCAGGTTTCTGGAAATGCCTTTGAGAAGGTACAGCAAAAAAAACGAAGGGACAAACTCATTTCCAAAAAGGGATACGTGGCTCACTGTCCTGCAACTTAAATATATAAGTACACCAAATGTCAGCTCCAGCACCTTGGGAAAGAGGCTATATTTTCGCTGTGCTGTGTCTTAAGGCTTAGAGGTCATTATGATAATAGGATATTACTTCATGTGTGCTGATACTTTACAATTTTTACATTATTTTCATATATATTCTCCTTTTCAATTAAGCATACTTTCATTACTCTTCACATTGATTTTGGCTTGTTTACTCCCTAATATCTGATTGCGTTTCTTCTAACTACTAAGAATGGGGTACTGCAAACATCCCTTGACCATGTTTGCACAATGCTGCTTTGTTATAATTAAGTGTATTTTTCCAAAGGTCTTTAAAGCCAGTCATAAAATTTTGCTCAGAGCTAAGCTTGGAATGTTAGAGTCTGATTCTGCAAGCAAATTCCTTCCAACACCACAATAACCTGAATTTCAATCATTTAAAATATATACATGTGAAGCAAACTCTCTGAGAGGGGTTCTCTTGACAAAGTGATTTGGTGTACTTCCCACTCTTATTTATAGAAAGAATGTGTCTAAAAGTTAATTGTGGTCTTTTCAAATGGTTGAACAAAAGTGCTTGAGGCAGGAGGCCTTGTGATCACCTTGGGTTCAAAGCCTCCAATTTCTACCTTATGGGTGCTTTTGTAAAAAGTTGTCCCAATCTTTGGCGACAGAAAGCAACTTCCCAGGAAGAGAATAGAAGAGGAGAGGAGGAGAGAGGAGAGGAAAAGGAGAGGAGAGGAGAGGAGAGGATAAAGCCATCCCCCTTAACCTGTAGACATGCCTGCCCTCTAACACTGTCCAAGACAGAGGCAGAGAAAAGCCATTTGCAAAACCTCCACAGGGAGACAGGAAGTGAGGATGCACCACCATTTAACAATTCCTTCTGAGGAACACCTCCTGAGACCATTTCCGCCCATGTGAAGATTTCAACTCACCTTTACCAGCCCTGGAGAAACAAAAGACAGTAAGTAAGAAGATCCACCTCTTTCTATAAAAAGCCATTTGCTATCTCATTCCTCCTCTTTTCCCCAAAGCAGCAATGGTAAGAAACAGAACTGCGAAGTTGGCCGGGAGTGGGAACAAAATTGCAATTCAAATGCTTTTTCCCATTTTTCAAAATAATAGCAATAAATTAAATAATCAAAATATTTAGCTGTGTAAACTGGCTTCTGCCCCTTGTTGGGCTACTTCTTTTTAGGAGGATGGTTGCTTTACATACCAATAGGTGTTTATAAAATTATCTCAACGTCTATTTAGACATGCTGCTCCAGGAAGGTCTTCGGGTTTTTTCAGTTGAAATTGATATTTGGTAATAAAAGAACTGTCAGGACTTCGAAGTAAACATTTATTCATGTGCCCCAAAGAAGAGTACATTTCCAGTTTTCATGTGCCTGGTGCCCCCTGCCCCAGTCAGTAATCCAGCAAGGTTGCGGCTCTGGCCACAGCCCGACACCAAGCTCAAGGCCAGCCAGAGCCACTTCCTTGAACAAGAGGCACAGAATGTTACATTAATTCATTTTACCAGCCCTGTATGCTCCTGGCAAAAACAAAGACAGTGTGTGGGCTGGATTCCGCATTTACTCAAAAAATGGAAGGTGTTGGCTCTAAGAATGACTGTCAAAAGGCGATTGTACCATAACCCAAGAGAATAAAGGGGGAGACTCCAGAGGAAAAACTCAATCTCACACCTACTAAATTTTCATATCTATTTCGGGCATAAATGGATTTTTAAATTTTGTGGCTTAAGAAAAAAGTTCCGTGAATGCAGCAGAAACTGCAATGCTGAGACATTTCAGTGTGGAGACATGGACCCGCAGATCAGACTGTGGAGCCAACCTGGGCACGTTTATGATCAGGGTCCAGATCAAACAGCAGATGAGCTCAGCAGCCAGAGCAGCACCTCAAAGGGCACTGCCCCTCAACTTCTCCTCCCAGGCCTTCTCTTCTGCCTCTGCCTTCCTTCCTCTGGAAGGCCCACGTAATAATTGGAAAAAAACAAAACAAAACAAAAAAAAAACAAGAACAACACCCCTCCCCCCTGAGATTCTGTAATACTTTCCAAGGATTACCAAGTCAATTACGGAGAGGGAGAAAAAGAAAAGGGAAATAGTTGAGCTTCGCAAGCTAGGGCACATTCAATTCAAACAGCTCCCAGGGAGTTAAAATTCTCTCTATATGGTGAACAGTGGGTGCCTACATGTCACTGGCAAGCCCACGGCAGTTTAAGGTAATATCTGGTCAGCAGGTGTAGACCCCAAATGAACAGTGGTTTAAGACCTGGATTGTGAGAGGCAGCCATGTGCTGAAATTAGAAAAGCATTCTCAGGCTGTTATTTAACATTCTACATACGTGAGATACGGAATGAAAGAATGAGAATTATCTTAAAATCCCTGCTAAGGCAGGGCCTGCTTTCTCAAGGCAATCTCAAGCTTTAGTAGTTCAGACAGATTCTCTGGCTGACAATTAATATTAATGGGTAGATTTCACAATGTGGCATTATCACACGGGAGATGGGTGGGCACACCATCTGGGTTTTGGCAGGTATTAGATGTAATCAAAGGGATTACTTGGCTCAGGGAGAAATAGAAAACCTTGGGTTTGTTTAGTCTCTTTCCTCTTTTGTTTGGACGCAGCTCTAGGTGTGCTTAACTATTTTCCCCCTTGTTCTTTATTTGTGGTTGGGAACATCTCCAGGGGAAAACAAAACAAAACAAAAAAGGTATGGACAACCCGTAAAGATAGTTTGGAAAGAAAATCATGTCCCATTCCCCTCTCACTAAAAATTTACCAAATATTTATTGAATGCCTACTATGGGCAAGGAGCCCTGCCTGCCAGGACACCTCAGTCAGCTTTAGCTGCCTGAGCTGAAGATGTCAGTGTTCACAGGTCTATTTCTGGATACTTTAGAATAGGCTGAAGGGCATGCTGAATCTTTAAAGATAATACAAGATTTCTTGGTCCATCTTTACCCCATTTCCATCATTTGCCACTACCAGCACTAGTTATTTTAAAAAGCAAAAGGGGACATCCCTTTTGTCACATAATTGAATAGCTTATTGGAAACATTCAATAAACTAGATGTGCAAAAGTGTACATGTTTATCTTCCATAAAAATAAATGGAAGTTGTTGATTGGTTTATACTTTTGGAAGAGGTAAGTGATAAGCAGTCTTAAAGTAACAGAACTCTGATGATTTCTGCCGTGGGTAACTTGTGGGTTTTACATTCAATGATGCTCTGATGATGAGTAAGAATTCAGTTTGCTATCTCAGACATTCTGGCCCAGGAGGAAACACTTTCAGCAGGTCCGGTGTTCCTACACAGGATTGTCCTGAACCTGATACTCACATGCCCTCCTAACCCACAACCATACTGTTTTTGCTTAATATTCATCCCACCATCAGGGAAAACAACAGCAACATAACCCACGTTCCACCAGTCAGAGATGCAGACTGAGGCCTCCTCTGTGCCTCCTTATGAGCAAACGAAGCCCCTGAAGAACCCAAGTTTTGCCAGGGTGTTTCTGGGTCTGATTATCTTGACCCAAGAAGCCTGGTATGTGTGATGTGTATACTTAATCACTTAGATGATGGTGATTATGCCCCCAGATTTTCTCTAAACATAAATTAAAGCTGGGCAGTCTTGTTTGCAAGAGCAGCAAGACATTATAAGGACTCATTTCCTCTTCACCTTCTTTTCGATGCCACCTAACAGCGTCCACAGCTCAACCGCTACTCTCATCCCCCCAAACAACAAAAATTAACTCAACTGACCCACTTCTTCCTCCCTACCAGCTACTCCCAGGCATCCTTTCAGTGCAACAGGCACACACTCCATGCTTTGTGTGAATCTTTATAAAGTTTGCTATTAACAACATATGTATTCAATGGCCCAGATCAACCTGAGCCCTTAAATCTGCACAGTCCAAGAGGACCATGGACCTATATACGCTTACAAGCACATGTGGCTACTTAAAATTCGTTAAAATTAAATACAGTTAAGAATTTGGTTCTTCAGCCACTCTTCAAGAACTCAGTAGTTACCTGTGGCTAATGAATAACGAATACTGCACAGTAAAGATACAGAACATTTCCAGCATCACAGCAAGTTGTATTGGACCTTAGGACTAGGGGGTGGCTATGAGGACCGAAGAGAAGTTTCCCTGAGCCCCCGCAGAGACCAGCCAGGCCCAGGCACTCACTAGTTCCCCCCCAAGTCCAAAGGCCAGCGTCTTCCCCGCAGGCACGATGCCCGGGCCCTGTAGCATTTCAACTGGGGAGCCAAGCAGTGGCGAAAACCTCCAGGATGCGGAATTCTGGGGCAAATTCTTTGCGAAGGGATAGTGGGGGAAGAAAGGTTCCTGGACAGACATTTTAGAGGCTGTTTCGGCTCCCGCAAGCCTAGCTGATTGCCTTTAACCCAACCTTGCGCCAGCCCGAGTTTCGAGGCGTGGGTGGGAGCCGGGTCCGGACTGCTGTGGGGGTGGGAAAGCCCTGCTGGCGCCCTCTGCGCCCAGCGTCCTCTCGCCGAGTCCTTAGTATAAGGACAGGCCGGGCAGGACAAAGGCTCAGGCGGCAGCTGCTGGGCTCGCGCGCACGGGCTGCCGCGGCCACCCGGGGCGCCCGCCGCCTCCGCGGCCCCGCGGGGGAGGTCGGGCGCCCGCCTTTGTCTGCGAGGCCACCGAGGGTCGGGTCCGCAGGAAGCGGGCGCCATCGTGTGGCAGGAGCTGGGCACTGCGAGCCCCGGAGGCACGGCGCGACCCTAGCGCTGCCAGAACCGCCAAGTTTGGCCTCAGTCTTCGCAGGACAGCGGTGTCATCGCAGCGCCGACTGCTTTAACTGCCACGGTGCATCCCGTTATACATGCTATATTATGAAAACACTTCATATTAGCACTTCTAATAAAGGCAACTGAGCCAATACTAGCAGAAAAAAGCAGTAGACATAATTGCCTATGTATAATGAATAAAAATATCCACATAGCCATGATCTAGATTATTTAGTAAAACAGTTGCTTGCCTACGTGTGGAATATCTTTGGAACATCACTAAAGAAATTGGTTACAGTACTTGTCCTGGTGACCTAAGAGACCTGCATGTGTGCCTAGGGGACAGTGTTGAGACCATTGTGAGTCTTTGTACTTTTGTACAATTGGCACATATTTCCTGTTCAAAACTAAAGCATTTAAAATTTTAAGATATAGTTGATAAAATGTGTCTATGGCACCTATTATGTGTAAATGTTGCTGGAACCAAAGGTAAGTACATGGTTAAACACTCCACGTCCCTGCCCTCTGGTGACCCTTAGTCTACACAGACAACCCAGCAAGTTGCAGAAACAAGAACGGACCCAGGTTTCCTATGGCGCTTGGTGGGGTGGAGGTTTTCCAGCTGGATCAACCCTGTTTAGCAGGGGAGGCCCTTGCAGTTTCAGCAAGGATGCAAAACGTGTCTGCTGTCCTCACTTTGCTGACCAAACTCCTTGCATGGCTTTTGCCTGAGAAAATGCTCACCTGGGGAAGAGGGGCAGAAAAGAGCACTTACCCTCTGGCTTACTTCGGAAGGCAGGAGTAGAGCTGATGCTCCATATCATTCCAACCAGATCTACTCTCCTTCACATCCAACCCCATCTTCCAGCAGGGATGCCAACATATTTTTAACCTACAAGGCCATTTGCCAAGTTAGAATTGATTACAGTTAGCCTACTTTGAAACCCCACAGCCTTGATTCTGCAACATGTTTGCAGAATTGAGCCATGTGAGATGGACCCAGTCATGTCTAACCCCTGAGACCATTAAATCTGGCCAAGGAGCCAAGTCATAGACACCAAGCCATGGAGCTCCTGGCGGTGGGACCATGCCACCATCCTCTTTGTGATGCCAGGACCTGGTCCAACTTTGTTGAACTGAACACTGACTTGTGATTTACTTACCCTGGAAGTGCTCTGTGGGGTCACAGAAATAATGGGACAGGAAAATCAGTATTATTGGAATTGGGCTGCAAAGAGTATGACCATCAGGGTAGGTCTTGGGGCTTGAAAAGGCTGAGTCCACATGCTCCGTGGGGTCAGCTAGAGGCCTGAGAGCAGGAAGAACAGGGAGCCTGGCAAGGCCTTGTGAGGAGAGAATCCAGCTGGGCTTTGGATAAGAAGAAGGTAATTATGTGTATGTACATGTGTGAGATGAGCATGCACACATGCCTGAGTCTGGGCAGTGGGCATTCAGGACCCTTGCTTCATCAACCTGCTTGGAGCAGATGGTCTGATTTAGGAGAGCTTCTTGAGTTGCAGTGTCTACTGCTTTATTTCCATTCCCCGGATACAAGTTCCAAAAATGCAAAACCTAACCTCCATCCTTCCCTTGGAGCTCTGACAAATCTCTGAAGCACAGTCAGAAGGGACTTGGCAGGACAGCAAGAACATGGCCAGATTTTTCTTTACAGTGAGGGAAGAAGGCACTACAGGTGCATCTAAGAACGGCATGAGGTGGGTCAGCTGGCTTTCCTGTTCTCTCTTTAGAGCTCAAGGTAGGTGCATCTTTTTACATTCTCTGCTCCTGCCACAAGGTCTTTCTTGCACCTGCCTTAGTTCTGCTGCCAATAGGGTAGACAAAAGGAAGTAGTAACAGTAAGGAGCCCATTGCCTGGAAAATCTGCCCAGCCAACTGGAAGGTACTTATGATCACTTGGGAAACCATCACTTGGGAAAGGGAACCAAATCAACATGCAGTGGGTTCAGAATTAGTGTCCATTTCTTGATTATGCTCAGTGTCCTGCAATGTGCTGAATGTTTGCAGGCAGGGTATCATCTTCCATTTTGTTTTATTGGGATCCCTGTAACATAATAAGGGTGACAGTCTCCATAGTTCCAGAAAAGGTATTTCCACAGGACAATCAGTGTTTGGATAGCTGGGATCCTTGGAAATTGATTACTGATCATTCTTTGGCCTTGGTAAATGGTTAAGACCCCTCTTGCCTCAGTTGAGGCTGATTGGACATCTCTGGAGCCAGAGACATCCTTCAGCTGCTTAACCATGCCCATAACCACCTTCCCTTCTCTCTTCTCAAAAAAGATGGTTCTCATTGGCTCCATGAGGAGGACTTGGTCCTTCCTGCCTGTCTTCCCAGTGGGGAAGCCCTTTGCCCTCTCAGTGGGGGAGCCAAGAGCCTTCCAAGCCTTACCATAAGCTCCCATTGGGCTCCTGGCTCATGGGAGGCAGAGGTTGGTGAGAATTAATTGTAAAGTGCATTGAGAGGCACAAATGAAAACCAGTCCCGTGGCGGAGAGATTATTACTGTTGGTAATTTGGGTTTTCTGAAATAGCTCTTAGGATATGACTGTGGCAGCCCAAACCCCAGAGGTGAACTCAAGGCTGATAGATTTTCAGAGTGGCCCCATTTTGCTATAGGCTTCATGCATCCCTTCCCCTTCAGGGTTGGGGGTTGAGCAAGACCAAGAGGGGCCTGGGCTGGGGAGCGCTGTCCCTTCCAGAGGCTGCAGGCGCAAGGGCAGCTGAAGGCTGACCCCCGGTTCTTGAGAGAGGGTCCCCAGACTTCCCAGAGTAATTTCCTTCTCACATCACCGTTCCCTTCCCTGTCTGAAATGGCAGGTGACCTACGGGGGAGCGGTGTGCAAATTGATTTGGAGGCGATCGATGGCTCGGGGCGCGGCCCTGGCTCGCTGCCGTGTCACTGATCCTCTCCAAATCGATTCACACACCATTCCTTCTCAGAACACCTGCCATGTCAGATGGAGAGGGATGAGTGAAGTGAGAAGAAAATTACATGTTCATTAGGCCTCCGTCCTCAAAGCCACAGCCGCCACCGCTGCAGCCGCCGCAGGCCTTCTCCTCCCCACTCTCTACCGCTTTTCAGGCCACCACCACTTGCCTTTGAAACCTGAAGAGCCCTTTTCCACCCATGTGGAGGTAGAACCCGGGAGGCAATGGGGATACAAGGACCCTCACATTGGCACCACCACACTGAGGACTCTAAACCAGGTGACTAAGTAGTTCCTCCTCTCACATGCACATGGCTTCTGAACTTGTTAATTTGTTGACTCTCTTTAAAGACCATGATAGACCAACCTGAAAACAGACTACTTAACTTGGTAGGCCCAGAGTCATATAATATTTGAATTCAGTTCATTTGAATTCATTCATTCATCCATTCAGTCATTCACCAAGCCTCAGTGGAACCGACACAGCATGTCCAGGGACCAGGGCTGCCTCTCCATAGGCCAAATTGTCGCCAAGGTAATCTGGTTTGGAGAAGACAAAGTATGCTCGCAGGAGTACCCAAGAGTAGCTCAAACCAAAGTAAATCAAGAGAACAAAGAAAATAATGAAGATTCCTGTAGCTATTTAAGACAGACCTCATCAACTTACTACAGTTCTTTTATCTCCTGTTACTGGTTTTCGAGGAGATGAGGAGCTTGCACCAGCATGTAAACAGACTGTGTCATTATGCACTGTTTTTTCATAACAAGACTTTCTCAATGAAGGAAGCAGTGCAATTTTATATTCTGCTGCAAACTGTTTCTAGATTGGCACCTTGAGTCAAGACCACCTTATCCATTAATCACAGTAGGCACAGTGCCTTGAACCCATAATACTTTCAGGGGCTGTGGTAGACTGAATATACCTCTTCTCCAAGATGTCCATGTTCTAATTCCCAGAACCCATGGACATTACATAGCAAAAGTGACTTTGCAGAGATGAGTTCATTAAGGATCTGGAGAAGGAAAACTGATCCTGGATTACCTGGGTGGGCCCAAAATAGTCACAGTGGTCCTTATAAGAGGGAGGCAGGAGGGAAATAGCTGGAGAAGGAGATGTGATAATGGAAGCAGAGTTTGAAGAGGTTAATCTTCTGCCCTTGTAGATGGAAGAAGGGGCCATAAGCAAAGGCATGTGAGCAGCCTCTAGAAGCTCAGAAAGGTGAAATGGATTCTCCCTAAGAGCCTCCATGTTGAACCAGACCTACCAACACCTTGAGATGGATTCTGGACATCTGACTCTTCAGAATGGTAAAATGGTAAGGTTATGCTGTTTTAAGCTGCTACATTTGTAATAATTTGTTACAGCAGTCATAGGAAATTAACATGAGACAAGAATGTTTTAATTTCATTCCAGAAAAAAAAAACCTTTTATGTTATTAAAAATGTTTTAACATACCTTAATGTAGCTATTTTATATTAATGCAGTTGTAAAATAGAATTTTTATGTATTTATTTTTTGGGTGGAGAAAGGGGGCCACTAAGGTGAAAGTATCAAGGGCCCACAGAAGTCACAGAGACTCTGCTTCAAGTAGCAATAATGAGGAGGACTTCACCTCCTTCAGCAATTCTAGAAAGTTCAGAAAGCATAGCTCTAATGTAGAACTAAATGATCCATTTGACCACCAATCTTGAAACAGCCATTCTGGCTGCTTACTTTAAATCCCTTAAAAACCAACATTTTAAAATAGGGTTTAAGAGTGTGCTAAATTTCTTTGCCAAAACATATCCAATGACATTTATCATAATGGAGGCTGGGTCTGCCTTCTTCTCTCTCATATAGTCTTGTGTTGTGCAGAAATGGGCTTCCCTGATAATTAGCAGTGTTTCCACATCCATATAAATGAGGGTTCCTTTGTTTAAAAAGCCTCACTGGAGATTTATGGGTTACATGGAACTCAAATAAAGTTAAAACAAAATTTAATCCTTCTTCTGCCTGTTATTCAGCCACTGAAATCAAAGTTCTCCTGCAGGCATAGACCCAAAGTGATTTCTTTCAGCAAACTCTTTGACTTACTGTCCAGGTTCTGACACATTCCTTTGCCAATAGCAAATAAGTGAGAACACTTCCAATGAGCAGTGGCACCTCTTCTCATTTGTAGAAGGGAGTGTCAGCCTGAAAATAGTGGCCAAGTGTTTTGATGCAAAAAGCAAGAATTTCAGGCCAACTGCAGGCTAAGTGGGCTATTCTTAGATGTGCATAGGAGGCTGAGAGGTCTCTGTGTGGGTTGTGGAAAAATGGTTAAGGATTTGTGATGGTTAAGTGGCACTTGAAAATTTTTAGAGATGAACAAGCCCCTGCAGATTCCATTCATCACAGATGTTTTAATTCCATCTGACTCTCAAAGTCCTTCTTGAATATCAACTAGTTTCTGAGGTCTTCCCCAATAACTCAAGGATCAATGTGGATTGATCCTTCCTGACCACCATGATCCCTTTATTCAGTACTGTATACTTGGATGATGTCTTAGTTTATTCAGGTTGCTATAACAAAATGCCACAGACCGGGTAGCGCATAAATAATAAAAAACTTACTTCTCACAGTTCTGAAGGCTGGGCCACCTAAGATCATGGCACCAGTATGGTTGCCTTCTGATGAAGTCTCTTCCTTGCTCATAGCTGGCACCTCTTCTCTGTCCTCACATGGTGAAAGGGTGTAGGGAGGGACCTCTCTGGAACCTCTTTCATAAGGCACTAATCTGATCCCTGAGGGCTCCACTTCATGACTCAAGCATCTCCCACAGGGCCCCACCTCCTATTACTATCTTCTTTAAAGGTTTGGGGCAGGAGGGGAATGAACATTCAGACCATAGCAGGTGCCATCCTAAGTAGCACTTGGTTATTACCTTTGCTGAGTCATGTTGACACAGCCTTGAGTTTTCAGAGATGCTTGATGTGGTTGACCACTTTCTCCTCCTTTCTTCTCTAGACCTCTGAGCCACCATACTTCCCAAGTTTGCCTCATAACTCACTGGCTTTTCTTCATTCTCATTGGCTGATTCCTCTTTCTCTAACAAACCTATAAATGTTGAAGTACCTCTGTCTTTTGTTCTTTTCATTCTCATCCATCTTCTCTCCCAGAGGATCTTATCCACTTCCATGACTTTATGAGCCATGGCTTTATGATGAGTGCCAAACACCCACCTCCAGCCTGGACTTCTTCCTTGAATTCCAGACTTATATCTCAAACTGCTCACTCAATAGCTGCATGTGGATGTTGTGATGGCTTTGTACCATGTTATCGAGATTAGATCAAGCTCCATTTTCCAGGATTCAGTGAGGGTGGGCATCAGAAGGCATTTTTGGAAAAAAGCAATGCCTGTGGTGTAGTTTACAGGTATGGTTGCTGATCTGCTAACTCTCTTCCTGGCTGGCGTGAAGCAATAGCAGGGCCTGCAGCTGCTTTATCTTCTTTTCCCCTGGACCTTCCTTTATCTTCTATGAATCCTGAGTCAAGTATCTGTTTAACTCCATAACAAAGGGCTCCAGCTTCTGCAGGGTAGCCACACTAGACTGTACATACACATACATGTGTATAGTCTAGTGATTTTGATGCTCTGGTCCACCTCTAAGTGAGACAGATGTCTAAAATTCACCTCAGATATCATGTGACCCAAACACAACAGTTCCATGACTTCTCTCCTATCTGCTCCTCACAATTTTCCTACCCAAGTCAATAGAAAAAGAGAAAGCACAAAATGAATTAATCAGCTAGTTCTATTAACTCCATTTCCAAACTACATTCATTGCCAGTCTGATTGCCACTCTCACTGCTAAAATCCTGGTTCTAGCCATCTCCTTTTCTCACCTACAACAATCCCTCACCTGCACTCTGACCTCCACTTATTGTAGTCCTTCTTCCACACAGTGACCAGAGGGTCTCCCTACAGTTTAAATCACAGCCCTCCTTTTCCTTGTTTAAAAAGTCTAATAGGTTCCCATTGCAATCAAAACATGAATCCAAAACCCTAGAAAACCCTACATATTTTGGCCTCTGTGCTCTTTGGACCTCATTTTCCACACTTGCTTACTTATTCTTTATATTTAGGTACTCACCACTCTCAGATATGCTTATGCACCCACCCACCCCCAAGCCTTGGTACCCATTCTTTCTCCTACTTGGAGTATTCTTTCCCCATATCCTCACATGGCTTCCTCCTTATTGTTCAGGCCTCAACTCCTAAGTCACCTTCACAGAGAGATCATCTCCATTGCCTTGTTTATCTTTATAGCACTTCTCCATACATAAAATTATCTTCTTGATGTATTACTGGCTATATGGGGTCTACAGAAAAAGTCCAGCCATTGTCAATATAACAAGAACAGTTTGTGTGACATCAATGTAACCTGGCATCTAAGGAGAGTGGACTGGAATGCACATGCATGAACAGTGACAACTTCACCTTACTAGTCATTGGGGGTAGCAGGCACTGTTGAGTGAGCATGTGTACTGTGTGGCCATAGCATTTAAAATGACTAAGTGAGTAGAGCAAGGAATCTGCATCAAATTTTACGTTAAGCTTGAACATTCCCCCAGAGAAACTATTCAGATGATTCAGAAGGCCACAGTTGTTGGAAAAACTGATGATTGGCAGCTTCATCATGGCTATGTGCCCACTCATGCATCACATGTCATTCAGTTTTCTAGCAAAACATGAGATCACCCAGGTGACTCAGCCCCACTAGAGCCCATATTTGGTGCCCTACAACTTCTGGCTTTTCCCAAAGATAAAATCACCTTTGAAAGGGAAGAGATTTCAGACTGTTGATGAGATTCAGGGAAAATATGATAGGGCAGCTGATGGTGATTGGGAGAACTGTGTGAGGTTCCAAGGTGCCTGCTTTGAAAGGGACTGAAGCATCATTGTCCTATATATAATGCTTCTTGTATCTTTATCTTCTTCAGTAAATGTCTCTATTTTTCATATTTCATGACTGGATACTTTTTGGACAGACCTTGTATATTTTCATAGCATCATCCATCTCTGGAATGTTAAGTCTCTGAAGGCTGGCACCCTGTCTGGTTCACTGATGCACTCTGAAGGCCAGAAGGAGACCTCACTAGAAGCATAATAAACACCTGGTGGCTGATTATATCTTATATTGTTTTCTAACTGGTTCAATCTTTTTACCTCCCCAGTGATAGTTCATGTACCTTGGGGATCAAAATCATCTACAGTGCTCTCCACAGAGCCTAGCACAGGGCTTGGAATATGGTTGGTTAGTTCCCAAAAGAGCTTACCATAGAAAGAGTGGGGATAACAACAGAAATCATTGTGGGTGACCCTCTCCACCCCATGCCTCCAAGTAGTCCTTTCTTTTTCTCGTGGCTTTGCCTTCCTTACTTTTTAAGAGTGCCTAAGAACAATGGACCAGAAAGATAAAATTCTAGGCTAAGCTCTATTGCTAGCTATCTGTGTAACTCTGGCTAGTGGTCTTTTGTGGACTTCAGTTCCTATAACTCTAAAATGGGTAGTGATTATTTGGGGCATATAAATGTACAGAGAAGCCTGGTATAAATCAATAAGATATGGAGAGGACCAGTGGACTCCGGAGACTTCTAGTGTGCCCAACTTCCTTTATATCATCTCTTACATCCATTCTGACTTATTTTTCCTCTCCTTCTGCTTTAACTAGACAGAGCCCTTTTGCCATTTCACACTTTAGTTATCTCCTCCAGCAAGATTCTGCCAGTCCCGCTTCCTCCCTCATGTTCTCAGGAACTGCTGGAACCCGCAGTTAGTGCCTACTCTTGCGAACGGTGCCAGTACCTGATGTCTGGGCCACCCTTCTGAACACCTGCTTCTCTACTCCCCTGTAATGTGACTTGTGTTCTGGTTTATAAAAGGCAACAGAGGGTGGAGAGCTGAGTACTTGGGCACTCTCCAGACAACTCAGGGCAAAAGCACCATTATTTCTGACTTAAACTTCTTAAATAGTTACTCAACTGCATACTTCAGAATTTAACAGCAGAAGTGTTTTGTCTGATATCCTTCAAAACATGGCTATGAGGTCATCATGGCTGAAAGTCCTTCAAAACACTATTTGCTAAGTAGAGGTGGCAAGCTGAGCAGATTGGGGGTGGGGGAAGAGCTGCTATTTTATTTTTGGAGCTCCTGTGTTCACACAAAAAAATAGGTCTCTAAGAAATGGCTGTGGATCTGATGTCCTGATGCCTCAACATCTGAGCAGGAGCTGTTGGAGTTCTATCAAACAGAAGGGCCTCATGGTTTGGGGGTATTGTGCTTCCTTCTACAGCAACTGCTTTCAGTCTGTCTGAGGCTCATTCTGCCATAAGGGCTATCAAGCTTCCTGAAGGTGTTTTGTCAGCCTCTCCTGGGATCAGCTCCTAGCAGCCTAAGCAGGGAGAAGAAGTAAGTAAGCAAGCATAATGAGTAGCCAACCAAGTTGCTGGTTGATGTCTCAACCAAGTGGCTCATCATTCTGTTCTGGAAATTGTCTCTTTGGACAGGCTGGGCAGAGATGTGGCAACATCCTTTTTGTGATGGAGATTATCAAGTAATTCCAAAATAACATAATTTCTATAATTATGCAGGCTAATGCATACTGTTAAGTTCATAATAGGTGTTTACAGTAACATAAGGACAGGACGATGAGCTTGGGAAGGGTGGCCCATCTCATTCCTTGTCCATGTCACTCTTACCTGCCAGAGACTGTGGAGACTAGCTGCAACTAAAGTTCTCATTCCCTTATCACTTCCTCTGAAATTTACCTGAACTCAAAACCCAAAGAGAATGGTCCAAAGGTGTGATTGGTGCAAGAAACTCAGCAGGATCTGAATTTACATTGGGGGCCCAATATTCCATTTCTTCTTATGAGGGTTATGGAATGTTAGAATTTATTGGGGCATAAGACATGATCTTAGGGGTTTAATTATGTCCCCCACCCACAAATTTGAATGAAATCCTAACTAATAGTACCTTAGAATATAACTGTATTTGGAAAAAGGCTCATTGCAGATATAATTAGTTAAGATTACACTGGAGTAAAATAGGCCCCTAATCTAATACAACAAGTGTCCTTATAAAAATGGGAGATTTTGCCCTAGCTGGTGGCACAGTGGATAAGGCGCCAGCCTGTGAACCCAAAGGTCACTGGTTGCGTTCCCAGTCAGGGCACATGACCAGGTTGCAAGCCAGGTCTTCAGCCAGATCCATAGCTGGGGGCAGGTAAAAGACAACCATACATTGATGTTTCTCTCCCTTTCTTCCTCCCTCCCTGCCCTTCTCTCTAAAAATAATGAATAAAATCTTTTTTAAAAAAGGGAGGATGGGGGAGGAGATTTGGACACCGACATACAGAAAGAATGCCATGTAACATGAAGTCAGAGATCAGCTAAGGAATGTCAAATTGCCAGGAAACCACCAGAAACTAGGAGGAAAGCATAAAATAGAGGTTTTTAAATTTTCCTATTATTGATTTTAGAGAGAGGAAAAAGGAGGGAGAAACATCAATTTGCTGTTCCACTTATTTACACGTTCATTGGTTGATTCTCATATGTGTCCTGACCAGGGATTGAACCTGCAACCTTGACCTGCTGGGATGATGCTCCATCCAACTGAACTACCTAGCCAGAGCCAAAATAGAGGTTTTGTCAGAGCCCTCAGAAGGAACCAATCTTGCTAATACCTTGATCTTGGACTTCTAAAGTTGCCAGAACTGTGAGACAATAAATTTCTACTATTTGAGCCCCCCAGTCTGTGTCACTTTGTTATGGTAGCCCCAGCTAATGAATACAGATAATCTGGTTCAACTCCTCATTTTAGAGCAGTAGTTCTCAACAGGGGAATTTGGACCCCACCAGGGTGCATTTGGCAATGTGCTACAGGCATCCAACGGACAAAAAGCCAGGGATGCTGCTAAACTTTCCTGCAATGCACAAAAGAGTCTCCCACAACAAAGAATTATCTGGCTCAAAATGTCAACAGTGTCAAAATGAAGTAACCCTTTGTTAAAGATACAGAAATCGAAGCCCAAAGAATTTAAGTAATTCACAAGATCACAAAGAACATTAGGGCAAAACTGGAACCAGTATTGGCCCAGAGAGTGAATAAGAAGAGATTATGTCTTCCAAGAACCCTGGGGAAAGCATGTTCTAAAACCCAGTCAGAGGAGGCAAAGAGGGAGCAGGGCACTGGAAAGGAAAGAGAAGACCAGAGGAGATGTCGTCTCCAAGGGTAGCAGGAGAGGGCCCTCACTGCAGGGAAATCCACAGAGTCCATTGCATAGACTGAGCAAGAACTCTGCACAGGACCCATGGAACTTAGTGATGAGGATACTGCTGAGTGGCTGTGAAAAGAGCAGCTCCACTGGCCCAAGGACGAAGACAGAGGTGAGGGAACAGAGTGAGACAGCAGTCTGACTGTGCATGAGACGGAGGAGGCAGAGGACTCTGGAGCAGAAAACACAGAAAAGTTGTGGGTTGGGAACAGGAAGAGAGAAATACAAGGATAGCTGCAGGAAGACACAGGGTGTGGAGGGAGGGTGTTGAGAGGAGCAGTAGTGAGGTGGGGTTGAAGATGCTGAATAATGAATGAATGGTTACCCAGGGGGAAGCAGGGGATGGAGTCCAGAGCCTGGGGTGGGAAGATTAGCTTAAACATAGGAAGGAAGGAGAGGACATTAATGGAAATCGACTTTCAGAGGAAATATGTTTGTCCACTCTATTTTGCTTTAATCTTATCATATTATGACTTGAGGATAATATTTGGTAATAATGATTAATATGGTGGAGAACCCTGGGCTCCTGGATATTTTCAAAGCTATGATGGGAGCATCATCTCAGGAAGGTTTCCAGTTTCCTCTGTTTTTCCCTGAAATGCTACTGCTTTTTTTCAATCCGAAGACATTGAAGATCTGCCTTAGGAAGTTTCCAAAAGTCAGATCCTGCCAAGGCTGATGGATGCAAAAACAAAAACAATGGGAGTGATCCAAATTCCATAGAAAGGAGTTCAATAGTCTATGGATTACTGGCTGGGCTAGCTTCATGGGTGTGTGACCACTTTAGTCACACAATGCCCTGTGCTCAGAAAGAGGGCCCTGTGCATGGGGTTTAATGCTCTGTGGTCCCATCTTAAAATCATCAGTAATTTTATCTTTGAATTTGTTTTGTATACATGAGTGTTGATGGGGCCATGAAGAGAGCTGAGGGCTTGAAGCCTTGGTTCACATGCTGTCCTGGTCCCACTGCTTCCCCAGGATGGCTTCTTGGCCTCTTTCTCTCTTACCCCTTCCCAGAAATGGCTGCTCTGCTCTGCTCAGAGGGAGGGATGGAGGGGGCACAGCACAGGGAGAAGGGAGAGCCGATGGAGGAAGCACACCCTCAAGTGCCTGTCAGTGTCTGTACTCTCCCTGCACTTGTCCCCATGCTCAAGAGTGTCCAGTGTTAAAGAGCAAATTTAAAACCATAGTTAGAGACAGAAAAGAAGAAAGGAAAAAGCCTTGTTCCTGCTTTTTCAACTGGGAGCCCCCTTATTTTCACACCAGCCCCACAAATTAGGTAGCTATCGCTGGTCACTGGTAGAAAAGAAAATGAGAGAACTGAGAGGCAGAGTTTCACTATATAGTTAATCAGTTATCAAATACCCCACTGACCCTGGAGATAAATGGCTAAAGAGACACAGTTGCTGATTTCAGGAGCTTAGGGACTGGTGAGGGCCAGGCAGATCATTGCGGTGAGGTGTGGCTAACATGAGGAAGATTTGCCAATGGTCTGTGGAGCACTAGAAGAAGCCTCAACATGCCTTTGGGAAGCCAGAGAAGGCTTCTCAGAGAACATCTCTTTTAGGCAGAGTCCTAAGTGAGGGTTATTCAGAGGAAGAAAGGGGAGCTGCTCTTCCAAGGAGGCATAGAATACATGACAAGTTTGGAAGCTGTCAATCATTCCAGGTAGCTGGAGTACAGGGAAGAGAGGAGCCCAGCCAAGTCAGCTGGGTCAAACCACAAAGGACCTTGTTACCCATGCTAAGGCATTCCAGCTTTATCCTGAAGACTATGGAAGCCACTGAGGGACTGACCTACTCAGATCTGTGCCTTAGAAAGATTGCAACAGTACTGTAGGCAGAATGGCTAAAAGGGACTCAAATGGGAGCCAGAGAGAACATTGAAAATTTCATTTCAATCCTAAATCCAGGCAAAAGTGATGAAGGCCTGAACCAAGGAGGTGGCAGTAGGAACATAGAGGAGGGGCCTGCAGTTGTAGGACCTTGAGAAGTATTTAGGAAGTGGACTAGAAATGACAAGGCATGGTGACGGATATGCTGATGGAGCGAGTTAGGTGAAGGAGTAAATGGCAAATCTTGTGTTTCTAATGTGGTCCAATGGGAGTATGGTGTTGTGAACACCATTCATGGAGAAAATAAATTTACAGGGTAAGTATAGTAGGCAGTTTTCTTCCATGGTCCCCAATGATCACTTCTTGACACTGATGCCCTGGAATGTGGGCTGGATTTAGTGACTTGTTTCTAATAAGTATGGCAAAAGTTATGGGGTGTCACATCTAACATTAGCTTATAGAAGACTGTGACTTTAGTCTTGCTGTCATTACTGTCCCTCTCTCACCCTCTTGCTCACTCAGAGAGACATTGTGAGTCATTCCATGGAGAGCTCCCATGGCAAGGAACCAAGGGAGCAACTGAATCCCACCAGCAATCACCTGAGTGAGCTTGCTAACCTATCCACCCCAATTAAGTCTTAAAATGACTATAGCCCCAGCCAATACCTTGCATTCTTATGAAAGGGTAGAGCCAGAAGGCCCAAGCCGAATCCAGATTCCTGACCCAGAGACTATGAGGTCATAAATGCTGCTGCTTTGAGTCACTACAGTTTGTGGTAACTTGTTACACAGCAATAGCCAACGAATTCAATAAATAAGGTAGGGTTATATTCACAAAGAATAAGGAATTTCGAGCACACTTGAGGAACTTCTAGAGCACTAATTTATAAACATAGATTTGCTAAGTATTACATGTTTATGTACATATTTGACAGGTTCCCTAAGATCTCTGTTTGATTAGGTTCTTATTTGTATATGTATATTCATTATCCCTATTATAAGACTTTTCAGACTATGTGGTGACTTATGTCTTTAGATGTCTGTATCTCCATTCAGCTATGAGATCTTTGAAGACAGAAATCTTCCATTCAACTTAGAATTCCTAACAGTGTGACATGTAGAATCAGTGGTGATGAAGTGTTGGTTGAATGAGAATCCAGCTATTGAATATCTTCAAAACTTCTATCATTCACACTTTTGTTTAATTCAAACATGCCATCATTAATTTAGTTCTGCTCCCAGGAGGAATCTTGATATAAATTGAGTCCTGGTAAACTGAGATTAACAGAGGTAGAAAGATTAATAAGAAAATTTTTACTTCCTCCAGTGTATTCTTTGAGATTCGTTCAATGTAGGAGAGTACAATTTCTTTATTTGCCCAGATATAAACTGCTTAAAACATGGAAAGTGTAAAAATACCTAGACATTTTGAGGGAACTTGTACTTGGAAGGTGTACAAATATCTTTTTTCTAACTGATACATAAATTGCAGATTCATGAATCATTTAGCAAGTGACTTACTGTTCTGCCATTTCCTATGGGATTGTGGACAAATTCCTTCTCATCTTTGTAAAATAAGAGGAAAGGTGGTCAGAGTGTATGGTTTCTAATTTCTACTTCATGTCTCAAGTTCTAAAAGTTCTATGAAATTTATTGAGAAATTGTGCACATTTAGACCTAGGGCAGACCTGGGTTTGAATCTCAGTTCTGCTTCCCAATGACCATGAGTAATTCATTTTGGTTCTGTGAGCTTCAGTATCTAAGTGTACAAAGGTTGTTGGTAAAAATTAGATGTTAAAAATGTAAAGTATCTGCTTTAAAAAAAAAAAAAAAAAGTATCCATGACCAATGACTCATGCCCTAATGGGGAAACACAAAAGAAAAATATAGGACATTAGATCCACTTTCTAGAAATGTCCAGTCTATTGGGGGACATTGTAGTCTGTTGTCTACAATGGTCTTTTGAAATATCCTCCAGCCTCTACTCAGGTAACTATAATCTAACCTTGATTAACCACGAACATTGTTCATTAGCATGAAATTTTCCCAAAGCTTTTGAGAGTCAGCCAGTTCACCCTATCCTAACATTAAATTTTCCCAGCCTCAATACCTGCAGGAAGCAGTGGTTTCTCTTTTCATTTCACTTACATTCACTGCCCTGTAATTTGATTCTTCCTCTTCATTCCCGGACTCTGTCCTTTCTTCTCAAACAAGAGGGCCTGCTTTGGTTTTGACCAAGCCCTTCATCTTCCTGAAGTTTTCAGCTAAACCATTGCTAAGGCTTCCCTTTTTCCAACATAAATAGTCCTGTTCGTTCATTGTCCCACCCTGCCTCACCTCTGGCTCCAATTAGAGCAATATTTATTTTTCCTTTTTAAGAATCTCTCTAGCCTCTACTCTTCAGAAATGAGGCAACCCAGCTTGTGTTAAAAGCCCTTTATTATGGTTACAGAAAATCCTCTCTGACAAGATCCACCTAGACAAGATTGTATCCTGGAGATCCTTCGCTCGTTTTATCTGTCATCTCACTTTCTAGGTCACATCATTTCCTAACATCTAAAGTGTTGTCTGTTTATATATATATATTTTAAAAATGAAGTTGAACGTAGAGTGGGTGCTTTGTGGTCCAGGAACATAGAAAACTATCTGCTATAAAATTTCAATGTAGGGCACTCTGCCATTTCCCAGAGAAGGAAGAGGAACACACACACACACACACACACACACACACACACACCCTTTTCTCCAATGAGTCAGTTGATGTTGATGGGGATTTTAGTTCTTTGAGACAGCCAATGACAGCCCAAAACCCAAACATAGACTCAGGTTTGTTCAAGCTAAGACCCAAGTCAAATCCTCAGGGAAGTGAATGGGAATATATATATTTTGAATCTTCTGAAAACACAGACAGCACTGAAGAGCTTGGGGCCATGAGAACCCCAGGATGAGTCAACAGGTCCCACTCAAAATAGCCAATTGCATAATAAGTCAGCTTGCACGAGGCTGGCACAATACTGTCATACTGACGCCTTGTTTCTCAGTCCAGTCTGTCATCTCCCTTATAACAATAATGTCATTTATTTATGAGTGCTTACTAGCTACCTGCACTATGTTTAGCATGTGGCAAGTGCTATCACATGCCTTCTTTACAACCACTCTTACAATGTGGAAACTGAGGCTCAGTGAGCTTAAATAACTTGCCTTAAATTGCAAAGTGAGTAGAGAGCAGAACTAGGTTGTGAACTCAGGAAATGAGGCTTAGGGTCCAGGCTCTTAGCTCATCTTGGTTAGTAATAGGGGTTAAATTGTATCTCTTCAAAATAGATTTGTGGGAGTTCATCCTTAGTATCTCAGAATGGGAACTTTTTTGGAGATAGGGTCTTTACATAGGTCACCAAGTTAAAGTGAGTTCATGAGGTTGGACCTTAATCCAGCATGACTGATATCCTTATAAAAAATGGGGAAATGTGGACACAAACACAGACATGTACAGAGGAAAGATGATATAAAGAGACACAGGGAGAAAATGGCCATCTACAAGCCAAGGAGAGAGACCTGGAACAGATCCTTTCTCATAGTCTTCAGGGAACCAATCCTGTCAACACCCTAATTTCAGAATTCTGGCCTCCAGAACTGCAAGGCAATAAATTTCTGTTGTTGAAGCTTTCCAGTTTGTGTTGCTTTGTCATGGCAGCCCTAGCAGAATAATACAGTCACTAATCCTCATTGGAAAGCAGAGACACTCTAAAATTCATTTAGTCAAATGGTTTCTCTTTCAATATGATTATTTAAACCTGACTGGGTTTCATTCAAATACTCTTAAATCCTAGGTATGCAAAGTCTGGACTAACGGAGGTTAAAGTATCCTTATGCAAGAGTGAGTAACATGCACCCAGATTTTGTGCATCACCAAGCAGGGCCCAGCCTGAGCCTGGGATTCCACTGAGACTGGGTAGAGGGCTACAGAGGTCCCCAGAACTCACTCACCAAAAGTCAAGTCACTCAGGTTGTATAAAGGAGAATAGCTTCCTATAAGTTTAGAGTCAGCACCCAGAGGGACACTCAAATATTTCTCCTGCCCACCAGACTTGGGTCTGGGTCTGGGTCTTCAAGACAGGAAACCGTGGATGAACTATGTAAGAGTAACTTACATGTGGCATCTTACTAGTATGCTGCTTACAATGAAATCCCCAGCTACTCAAACATATGACTATCACTGTCCAGTGTTTCCAACAGAGTTTATGTTCCATCAACTGTGGATTCAGGACCAGATTCTTAGAGAAACTCGTTTAGCTTTAAGACTTTAACAAAGCAATATCTGCTATCCTCTGATTAAACAGTGTTGGCCAACTAGATATTTATTCTTTCTCTACCCTTTCTTTCTTCTTTCCTTTCTTATTTATCTGTCTAGTCAAGGTACATTCTTTGCATATTTTTATTCTGATAAGAATACATTAAATAGAAGGTAATTTCTGAAGGTTGCCATGAATTACTACAAATGTAGTAGCTTAAAACAGTATGAATTTATTATTCACTTGTAGTTCTGGAGTCCAGATGTCCTAAATCAAGGTATCAGTAATATTGATTCTTTCTTGAGGGCTCAGGGGAAGAATCTGTTCAATGGCTTTCTCACAGCTTCAGGTAGTTGACAGCAATCCCCAGCATTCCTTGGCTTGTGGCAAATATCTGTATTACTGTCACATGCCATTCTTCTTGTGTGTTTCTGTGTTGAAATTTCCCTTTTCTTTTAAGGAGGACATTAATCATATAGGATTTAGGGCCCAGCCTAACCCAGGATGACTTCATCTTAACTTGATTATATCTGTAAAGACTCTATTTCCAAATAAGGTTACATTCACAGGTTCCAGGTAGACATGAGCTAACTTTTGAGGGACACTATTCAACTCATTGCTGAAGATGACAACCATAAAGCATTCTCATGGGCTCCAGAGTCCTTTTGAATCAAAAACCAGTGTCAAAGTCAGAGAGGCAGCAGGGCCAACTGGCTTCCACATTACCTTGGTTCTACAACTTACCCATTGTACATAAGCCACTTGGATGGTCCTACAGACCACCTGGTTTCTGTTTGTTTGGGGGCTGGTTGCCAAGTCAGCTCATAGAACCTGGACATTATTTATTTTGCTCTCTTTGGCAACACTGAATCATGTGATAGGAACCAAGAGGAAAATGACCTGGTGAAGTTGTGGCATTCGTTTTTAAGACTGGTTGAGTCCAACAAATATCCAATATAGTCCACTTTCCTTTTTGTTCTTACTTTTAAAAATATATAGATTTATAGCTATTAACAGAAAGCTGCAAGCTATTATGTTAAAAAGAGTGACAAAAGAGTATAATTTTATCCCAGTAGTGTGGAAAATAAATATGAAGATACAATTAGAAGTAACAAATATAAAACAATAAAAAATATTGAATACTCCTATGCTACCTTGTGATAGCACTTTATAAGATTTTTTTTCATTTTGTAAGTTTTAATCCTCACAACAGCCCCACAGAATTTCTATTTTTACATTTTTCCACTTTCAATAGAGTTGACTAATCTGCTACATATTAAGTGTGATAATATTTATATTTGCAAATCACAGGGGAAAGAAAAGGGTTTAATTTAAATATATAAAAATAGAAATTAAATCCTGTGAACCTATAGAAAGTTATAAATATAAATTTTAAATAAACGATTGATGTGTTCTTATTTTCTTGAATTTGGGGTTTTGAGTGGGTTGAGTGTCTTCCACACATATTAACTATTTTCTTCTGGAAAGTTCCCTAGTTTTTGAACTTATATTCCTATCCTTTGATTCATTCAATTTTTGGCTATTCTCTCAGCAGCTTAAAAAAAAAAAAAAACCTCCTGAGGGGAGAGGGGTGAAGAGTTGCTTGGAATTTTGTGGGGAACAGCCAAGTTCTTCATTTCCAAGATCTGCTGTGTACTTCCTGCTGCATTCACTGGGGGCAAATAAAAAACAGGAGATTTAAGAGACAAATTATCCCTGAGAAAGCCCCCTAGAACAGAGTAAAAATAATTGAAAAATGATAACAAGTGGCTGAAATGTTTGGAGAGATAAACGTGATTTATCATAAAGCACACAAGCACAGACGTGAAATTATAACTGCAGACTTCCCTTAACATCTGTGTGACCCTCAGAGCGTCCATAAAACTTCTACCACACACAAAAATCTGTGCGTTTCTGATTGGAGGTGAACCCTGGTTTGTGTTTTACTTTCTCAAATGCACCTCTGAATTCTTCTTGTTTTGTCTTTTAATTCATCTTGAGAGGCATTTCTTAAGAACTTAAAAACTGAAAACAAAAGCAATTCTGAATCCATACATGTTGAAACCAAGGCTGCGTTCATTGTTGAGTCTTTATGTATAGAGATGTGGAAGATTGTTTTATGAGACATGTTTTCTTCTCAACATATTTGCTAAAGAAAGAGAGAAAAGAACATATGCTTGTTGCTTCGTTGTTATCAGAGAGTTAGGTTTAAGTTTCTGTCCTGGCAGTATTTCCTCTTCTTATAGCTGATTTTCTCACCATTCTGTGACAAAATATGAGACAAGCACTGCCACTAAAAAGATAAAGGTTTCCAAGAGGAGCCCAGTGCTCTTTGGTATGGAAATGGGGGCGGGGGTTATGCTTCTCTGGGTTTCTTTCTTTTTTTAAGTTTTGCAGCCAAGAATTCAAGAGTTAAGGCTGATAAAACTGCATTAAGATTATCTCACCTGCCCAAGTGTGGGAGAAAACATGAGTCCGGAATAAATTGCTTTTCTCAAAATAGAAAGACTTTTCTGGCTTTACTTGGCCCTGGGAACAAAGCTGAAAGGTAGGTGGGGCTCCCCCTCCAACCTCTGCTTCTTGGATTGTTGGGGTCTCAGGACTGGGTGATTCCCCAGGTATCTTTATGGATGAAGTGAAAACGTGCATTCCCCCAAAGAGCAAAGAGTAATATATGGGCACAGGGAGCTTCTGGGCTGCTCCTGCACCCCTGAAGCTCACAGACTCACATTAACATCAAAAATCCTAACCCAAGACTTGGCATTTTGTCTTGAACAAAAGAGAATCTCAATCAATAGTTGCTGAGTTCCAATCTAACGCATGTACCTGTAGATGTTTTATTTTATTATTATTATTATTTTATTATTATTTTAAAGGAGTTACAACTCTTTTATTTTATTTTTTATTTTTTTAATTTTATTGTTGTTGTATTACATCCATCCCCTTTTTGCTCCCCTCTGTCCCCCTCCCCACCCACCCATTCCCCCCAAAATCAATCCCACCTGTTGTCCATGTCCATGGTTCCTTTATTCTAGGTTCTTGTCTAAGCTGCTTCTCTTTTATTTTTTAAAGATTTTATTTATTATTTTTTTTAGAGAGGGGAAGGGAGACAGGCAGAGAGGGAGAGAGACATAAATGTATGGTTGCCTTTCACCTGCCTCCAGGCTGGAGACCTGGTTATGTGCCCTGACTGGGGAATCGAACCAGCAACCTTTGGGTTCACAGGCCAGTGCCTTATCCACTGTGCCACCAGCCAGGGCACCTGTAGATGTTTTAAAGACATCATACTTTCCACACACAAAAATCTTCTTAGGTGAAACCAACACAAACCCCAAGTGTGCTATGTGTGCAAATTGCATATAGTACAATACTTTGTCACTAAAAACTGTTGTCCCCATTGCAACCCATCATTCATACATGTGCTGTGGAGGACATGTTACCAACACAAAGTGCTGATCATGCTGCTATGTTGGCCCATCAAACCCAACTGTTGAAGGAACTCTTGGGCTCTTCTTTTGCAGATTGACAACTTTAAATTCCCTAACTCCGTTGGTCAACCAATTTCTCAGTTCCTTTTAACATACATCTTCCAAATACACCATCTTCCCAAATTAAGCCTAGTAACCAGAAATCAATTCTGAAACATTGTTTGTTTAAAATTTTAAATTACTATTTAATTGCACATGCCAGGGGATCATGGACCAAAAGCCCAAATGGAGAATAATAATTTTTTTTAATGGCTCTGGTAAGAATGACCCTGGGGAAATGTATTTTGCTCATGTTCCATTGGTGGATTTTTGTTGTTCTCTCTTTTTTTTAATAGGAAGCCATCATTGTAGGAGATAATATAGTAACCTCAGTTAATTTGTATTCTGCTGTTCAATTGGAGTCTGAAAGCTGAAGGCCACGAGGTTGTGCTGTAATGGAAAAAAGCTTTTTAACTAAAAGCTGGGAGACCTGGGTTCCTGCATCAGCTGTGCCACTAGCCTCATTTTGAGACAGTGGGCAAGTCACTTAACCTGCCTGTGTCTCAGTCCCTTCATCTCTAAAATGGGGATAATAGCCCTGGCCTTGCACACCTGGGGCTCTTGTGAAGATGAAAAACAGTGATGGAAGTAGACACCCATTGTAAATCAGGAGCACTTTACATGTGCCGTGTGTTTGCCATTGTGTGGTTTTCTCCAAACTGCCTTCAGACACCAGGCAGCCTCAGGGTACTTTGAGGCATCTCCAGGTAGGGCTTGTAAGCCTGACACTTGAATCCTGGTTTCACTATTTACAAGCTGAGGGGCCTCAGGCAAATTACATAACTTCTTGAATGCTTCGCAGCTGTAGCTATAAAATGGACATAATGATATCTACCTCTTTGGGTTGTGGTGAGGCCTAAACAAGTCATGGAGACTAAATACACAAATGAGGGCTTAATAATATCATCATTATACTTCTAGGGCCTGGCATTTAAGGAGATACTCTTTTATGGAATTAAACTCAGGCATCACTATGTCCCAGTTCTACTCTCCTGGTCCCTGGCTGTGTTTCAGTAGCTCACACATGAGAAAGCTTGAAATCATTGGAAACCAAAATGTCAACTGTTTCCTGATCATGTTGCCCTAATTCAGATAGTATTCAACTTCCCTCCAAAGGCCAACAGTTCCTTAGGAGAGATAGGACCACAGGCAGAGGTGATGTGTGGCACATGCAACATGAACTCCCAAAGTTCCAACACTGGGCAAGTCAGTGAAGTTCAAGTAAAAAATGGGATCATCTGGAGGGAGGGAGCTGCCCAAATAGTTATTAAATGACTCTGGACTTAAATCTAGAAATTTTGAAAGCAGAAAGACTTGAGATTTCTTCACAATTGCTTTAGAAATCTGAATATAGTGAAGTATTGTTAATAAGTATATATATATACTTGCTTTAATACATTTACTTATTTATAGTGTATACAGGATGAGGAAAAGTAGGTTCACAATTGTGAGTACATAAAATACAGAGTTTTTTTCTTGTATCATTATTATTATAGTATTTTCTATATGAACAACTGTAAACCTTTTGCCCCACCTTGTATTTTATAGATTACTAATTTATATACTAATGATATATTTACATACATTTTTTATTCTTTATTTTTTAGAGAGAAGGGCAGGGAGGGCGGAAAAGGGAAGAGAAGCATCAGTGTATGTTGCCTTTCACCTGCTTCCAGCAACAGACCTGGCTGGAGACCTGGCTTACAACATGGTTATGTGCCCTGGCTGGGAATGGAACCAGTGACCTTTGGGTTCACAGGCTGGTGCCTATCCACTGAGCCACCAGCCAGGGCGTACATACTTATTTTTAAAAAGTTATACATTCAGATTCAATAAGCATGAAATATAATTCAATGTTCCTACTATCTCCTGCATGTAGTTCTCAAATTTCCATTTCAATCTCTAAACCCAGTTTTCTCCATCCAGTTCCAGAGCAAGAGGCTCAACTCAATGCTAGAAAAGGCATCACAGATTCATACCTCAAACGTATATTGAGAATGTACTATATGCCAGGCAAGCACCCAGGGAGCTTACATTCTTGTGAAAGATACAGAAAGATGAAAGAAAGATGAACGGATATGAGCAGAGCCACAACACACTTGGGAACAGCTGCAGGGGCTACCTGGCCTGCCAGGGGAAGTAGTGCAAACCCCTCTGGAGGAAGTGAGGTTTAAGCTGATGTAGGTGGGGGCAAGTCAACCAGGAGCGCAGTGGAGATTCAGAGGAGCATTCACACAGAAGGAACCACCTGTGTAGTGACCCTGAAGTAAGGGATGGCATATTAAAGTGACTGAAATATCAGTTATTTAGTGTGGGGCACCATGATCATGTTCACACTGTAGAAATCTTTGTGGAAACTATGAATAATTGAAGGAGGCAAGACTGGAAGTAATAAGACCAGTTAGGAGGCTGTGAGGTAATTCAGGCAAGAGACAATCAGCAATCATATATGGAATTTTCTATTTACTATTAAGCCCTCAAATAAACACATCAACTTCCCTATATTCTTTTTATTTATTCAGGTGTTAAAATAAATAGATCCCAGGGCATTCTTTCATTGAGAAACTTGGACCAGGCCTTCCAGGCAGCAGCTAGGATACCAATCTGTATAGGGCATTTCAGCATCATGAATAATCTCGAAATATGTTGTCACTTAACTCTGATTTCACTCAGGACTCAAGATATCTTGAGGAAAATAAATTTTTCCTTCTTATGGTTGAATTGTATTCTGCCCCTCCTCCCCCAATTTATATGAAGTTCTTAATTGGAGACAGGGTCTTGAGAGAGATTAACAAGTTAAAATGAGATCATTAGGGTGAGTCCTAATCCAATATGACAGGTGTTCTTATATAAAGGGGAAACCTGGACACAGATGTGTACAAAGGGAGAATGTCATGTGAAGATGAAAGCAAAAATTGGGATTATGTGTCTACAAGCCAAGGGACACCAAAGATTGCTGGCAACCCACCAGAAGCCAGGAGAGAGCCATGCTGACACCTTGACCTTGGACTTCCAGTCTCTAGAACTGTGAGCCAATAAACTGCAGTTGTTAAGGCAGCCCTAGCAAACTAATACAGCCCTAATTCCTGAGAAACACGCAGTAAAAGTCATCCCTGGGAGGCTGTGGAAGTTGTTTTGTGGGGATGGAACAGTGCTGCATCTTGATTGTGGTGGTTGTTACGCAAATCTATACATGGAATAAAATTGAACTGAACTATGCACATAAACACTTGAATAAGTGCAGGTTTCTTAAAAGTGGTGAAAACTAAAGGTTCTGTATCCCATTAAAGATACACCAATGTCTATTTCCTGGTTTTGCGATTTTACTACAACCACATCAGATGTCACCTTTGGGCGAAGCTCAGTAAAGAGTACACAGGACACTTGTTTTTTGTAAATTCTTTTGAGTCTACAATTATTTGAAAAAAAGGTTTTGAAAAAAAATTTTAAATGCCATTCTTTATCAATCCTGCCCTCTTAATAGTGAGTGTTTCTGCATTACTCCCTACCACGCTATATATACCAACAGCAATACACACCCAAAGTCAATGAGCTGGTGATAGTAGCCAGTGACATTCTGAAGCTACATAACAGCACTTAGTAACACCATGCTATTATTAGGAACAAATTATGTAGTTTACCTATATTTTAAACACTTCAATACTCCTCCAGAATCTGGTCAGTTTCAGAAAATCACTGCAAAAGGAAATGGAAAAAAAGAACATGAACAAAAAGGTAGACAACACTATGCTGGATTCCTTTCAGAACATTGATCCTACTTCAGCTGGTAGAAGTGAATAAGTAAGAAAGTTGTCCTGTAACTACAATTGTTAGCTTTAGAAAATCAGTATCTTCAAAAAATCCTGTTAAATTCCAGGTAATCAATTTCTTTTTAAAATACTGTCTTTAAGGGAAGTCAAATTACTGATATCCCTGAGTGCTTACATGCTTCCAAACCCAGCACTAGAAGTACTTAGAGGCTTTCAAGATTGTTGAGGCATCCTGTTTCCTCTTGGCTCTGGCTCCAGCATCCCAGTGCTGTTTCTCACCTACCCCTTTTCTTTGCTGGCTGTCTCCTTTTTCACCCCTCTCTTTTCCTATTCATTGTTTCATGAAGGGATACTTGCAAAGGGTCAATTCTGCCCAGCATGGCTCTGGTGGAGCTACATATCACCATCAGCAACAACTACAAGAAGTAGATAAAAATTACAGGATGCTTTTCTCAAAAGGAGTTCCAGAAATAGAATATGTCACAAACCATCCCCAAGACTGAGACTTGATCAACACTTGAAGGGAATGAAGCCACAACTCCTGGGGCTGTGTCTTTGGTCAAAGGTAGCCATTATCCTGGGATGATTAACTCCACTGAAAATGGGTTCTTCTCTATTTGTCAGATGGAAAAATGAAATTCTTTCCAAAAATGGTAGTTAGTCAGAATACTTTTACCCAACAAAATGATTTTCTTTCTCACCTGCTGGGTCTGGAGGTTGTGCTGGCTGCCTCATGGTATAGATGGAGCAGTGGGGAGAAATCTCTCATCTGTACTCTTGTTGCTTTCACACTTGGTGCTTTGTCTCTTGGGGGCCTTTGATAGAAATAAGTCCATTGTGATTTCGATGCACATAGATTTATTTTTTCCTGTGCTGAATAAATTTATTATGAATGGTCTCTGCAAAAATATGTTGTGCCTGCACTTTTTTTTTAAAAGATTTTATTTTATTATTTTTCAGAGAGAAGGGAAGGGAGAGAGGCAGAGAGGGAGAGAAACATCAATGTATGGTTGCCTTTTACCTGCCTCCAGCCACGGACCTGGCTGGAGATCTGGCTTGCAACCTAGTTATGTTGCCCTGGCTGGGAATCAAACCAGCAACCTTCGGGTTCGCAGGCCGCTCCTTATCCATTGTGCCACTATCCAGGGCCACTTTTTTTTTTTTTTTTTAATAAAGCTCTATACCTTCCTACCTATGAGAAGTGGAAAACAATGATTAAAAGTAGTTATTCCATAAGGGAACACTTATAATAATAAAGAGCTTTAACAAACACATACCAAAGTACATCAGCTTAATCCTTGCCTTCACAATCTTTGTCTCTGTCCCTATTACAGATCACCTAGGTCCTTCTCAGTTTAGTAACATAACCCTCCTGCTTGAGACACTGACTTTCACTTTGATTTGGCACAGTATGTTCTTTGTAGGCTGTGGATTTCCAGATTTAGCCTGAATTTGAGTCTTGATCTTGCATGTTAACCTGTTGTGTGACCTTGGATAGCATCTTTGGGCCTTTATTCAACAAACATTTATTCAGCATCTACCTTATACCAAGAACCAGGATAATGAAGAAGGTCCCTATCCTAAAAAAGGTTCAAATTTACTAGGAGAAAAATAAAGGAAAGGAGGAAAGGGAGAAAGAGAAGAAAATAAGTTGAGCTTTGAAAAGGAGGCAGGAGTTAGTTCTTCAATCATTTTGTATAAAGGCACAAAGTAGACTTTGCTGGATCAGTCTCTGCTTCCCATTTCTGGGGACCTTCCTCCTCATCTTCCAGAAATGCATTTGAGCACTGGAGTCGGTTATAACTGGGAAAAGAGGTGGAGGGAATGGTTGGGTAATACTCAAAGTACTTTAGGAGGTAAGCTAATAAAATACATACATGTCAAACCCATAATGTATTTTTATGAGTATTATTTTATTATTTTTTCTTTTTAATATCCCTTATTTCTTTTTCTGACAAGAGCAATTCATATTTATCAGAGAAAGAGAACACAAGGAAAGAAGAAATCAGAAGGTGCTCATGATCCTATGTACCTAGGCAATCGTTATTGGTACCTTTATTGGTGTAGATCCTTCCCCTCATTGTAAACACACATGTTTCAATTTACAAAAGTGAGATTATTCCATTCTTATTGTTTTGATGCTTGTTTTCTTTTTTATTCCCTATGTAGAAAAACAAAATTTATCTTTAGATACGTTAATAGAAAATAGTTCTTTTATGTTGACTTTTCTAAATTAGTATGTTTTAATTACTCTTGACGGCCAATCTTGCAAAGCAAACAAGCATCTATTTCAATGGATGACATGTTTCATTACTACCTTCAAGGAAATGTATTTAGGAAAATTAATATGGAAAGGCTATAGTGTAGGTATTTACTTTAGTGTCAAAGTTCCAAGAATCATGAACCTAATTGCATTGATTCTTGTTCAGTTTTTAGGGTCAGGAAGTAAAAAGATTTAAGAACTAAGAAGATTTTTAATGTTTACAAAAACAGTATCTATTTGTTTCTTAAGATTAATCTTTTCCATATGCTATAGAGGTGTCCCATTGCTTTGAAAAATTCCTCCCAACATCTGGAATTAAGGGTGTAAAGAAATTTGTTCTCATCAGGCCATGAGATTTCATTGAGTAAAAATAGGTAATAGTTCAGATTTTCAAAAGGTGTTAAAAATTCTTTATTCAATGAATAGCAAAAAGTATACCTAGTACAAAAATTCTTTCCAAACTGATGTGAAAATTCACTGCTTCACCTGCTTATCACTTGTGACAATTAAGACACATTGTCCATCCTTCAAAGATCTGATTTTGGAACAGGTCAGTTCACTGTTCTCTTACATTTATATGTGAAAGGATAAGAGAGGAATGTTTGTGACTTTCTAAAAAGGTTTAACTTTAGTTCCATCATGGTACCTTTGTTTCTCTTTTGAGAAGGGAGATATAAAGCAGCCACAATCTGGTGCCCTCTTAGGGTGCCATGGTTCTCTTTTGCTTATGTGCCTTTGGGTGAAGGAATTCATCTTCACATCCCCTTAGATTTCTGTCTCATTTGCTGGGAGACAAATGAAACACTCTGTTTGTAGGCAGATCTTGCCCAGTCTCAAACCTGGTGGTAGCCTTTGTAACCAGTGTGGGAATATTGGTGATGAAAAAAATTTAAAAGGATGTAATTTAGAATGCTATTCACATATATTGTAGTTGAAGACAGCTCCCAGTTGGCCTTGTCTCCTTTGAGTCAACTATATTTTCTACTTCTTTAATTTTACAGAACTTGAACCCTCTGGATTGGGTTCTCCTTCCCTCTGTTATTTAAGCTAAATTTAATTCATCTTTCCATCTTTTTTTTGCAAGTAGTCTTTCTCTTGAATATTCAACATCATACTTCTTTACCGTACCTTACGGCTCCATCTAAGGAAAATAGAAACCATGAGAGGCTGTGTTCTAAAAGGACTCAGGCAAGAGACAGAAATGAGGCATCTCTTATATCTGATGTTGGAAAGCCATTGTCCCTGGGGACTCTTCCCATGCCCTTCCCAACAGTACAGGTGCAGATGCCTCTCGTCAGGGCTCCTTCTGTGATACATTGATTCTGATCTAGAAATCAAGACAGTTCAGGAGGTTATAATGCCAGTCCCAAGTAAGCAAAAATAGTCCTTGTTTTTGACAGATGTATGCAGAAAGCTTGGATTTATGCCTTATTCCAGGAAGCTGGCATTCACCTGGCTATGTGTTTCTTGCCTGCCTCATCAAGTCTGATCTTAGGGTTATTCACTAACCTGTCTCCCCTATTCCTCAATGTTCTAGAAATATATATCATGTTGTTTCTATCATCAAGTATTTATATCATAGGTCAAATGTTAAACATGATCCATCCATATGCTGTTCTCCAAATTCTTAGTAGTATTTTTTTGTAGTATTAGTATAAGAAGAAATTTAGATAAAGAAGTGTGAACAATGGTTAATGTGACCATCCAACAGTCAAGATTTCATTCAACACTCTTTATAGAGATGCAGCTTCTATTATCTACTATAGTATATAGTAGTCTGTAATTAAGACTACCACCTACTATTAAGTGTAGGTTTGCACAGGTAGTTAAGCAATAGGTATTACCTTTACCCCCTTTTATTTTTCCTAGGGCTTATGATATTCATTCATTCAACAAATATGAATGCATATCATAAGATGTTTAGCACCTCCTATATGCTGGGTACTGTGTTGAGCACTGAGAATAAGTACTAAAAAGACAGACATGCTGTCCTGGAGGGACATATACTATTGACTGTGACAACTGATTATTATATGTTAGAAAAAAGCATAGGTAACACTTGGAAAGGAAATTCCTCCATGTCTTTCAATTCAAAAACTAGCCCCTGAGACAACACCTAGAGATTTGGTGGCCAGGGGTCATCCATTCTATGCAAATAACTCTAACCTCACCCATCTTTTTAAAACACTTTTCTATTCTGGCCAGGCTTCAAGAGATTTGGGTTTTTATTTTTCTGGCTGTCTCATCCTGTCTTTTAAATCATGATCGGAAAGGATGACTAGCCAGGAGAACAGAGGGCCTAACAATGCAATTCTGTTACCCAAGAATACTGATTAAGCTGCCACCTGTACCCAGCCCTATGTAGGATGCTCTTGCTAATAACACGCATGTGTCTCCCCTCCCTGCAGGACCTTGGCACACACCAAACTGAACAGGACACTGCAGCTTGAAGGCTCGTGGTGAATGTGAGGTTCAGAACCTCAAATGAAGTGTGTGAGAAAAGAGGCAATACATGTCTAAGGTTATGACATCCTGGGGAACACATGCACTTGGAAACATTGTGCGGAAGAGCTGCCCAGCGACCACATGAAGGTTAATGGCACTATTATACGTTGAAAGAGTCTATATTGTGTCAATAAAGGGACACACTTCTTTTTAACAAAGACAAAATTAAGCTAGAGTAGTGAAAATGTGGGCCGATATTAGAAGACACCTACGTACATACACCCACACACATGTGCACAGCCCAAGCACTGTGCCAAAGAGGCTCACTCTACTGCCTTTGAGTTCTCAAATAATAGTGGTATCAGTTAAAATCATAAGGACTTAATTATCCATTTGATTGTTGGGGGAAATCAAAATGCTAAAGTTTAGCATGGAGGGAGTTTAAGATTCTCTGAGAGCAGGCTTTTAAGGTGATGTAACAGTTTCTGAATTGGACCTGGGGAAGATTTGAGGAGAGGTCAACGGGGCAGTCTTAAAAACTGTGTTGGCCTCACCACATCCTGTTATAGAGTACATATTCTGTGAATACTTGCTGAAGACTCTCCAAATCTAAGAAAGGTGTGCAAGACTGCTCTCCATTGACATGAGGGCAGGACGAGAGTGAAGACTGGAAACTATTGTTTTCAGCTTTAGTTTTCTTTTCTCTAAAATGGGACTATGGTCCTAATTTTGAGGATTATATATGACAATAACTGAAAATCCCACCCTTAGTTCATGTTCATGAGTCGTGCATGTAAATTCTTTGGTCTCTCCATTTCCTCTACTATTCTTAACACACCACTGCCTGTTTTGTATCTACCAATTATGCTTCTTGATCCCTGTATCTTTTCCTCCATTCTCCTCCTTCCCCTTCCCAGCTGATAACCCTCCAAATGATCTCCATGCCTATGATTTTGTTCCTATTCTGGTTGGTTGCTTAGTTTTTTGTTTTGTTTTGTTTTTTACTCAGTTGTTGATAAATTGTGATTTAGTTGCCATTTTAATCTTTTAAAAAAATTTTAAAGATTTTATTTATTATTTTTAGAGAGAGGGGAAGTGAGAGAGGCAGAGAGGAAGGAGAGAGACATCAATGTATGGTGGCCTTTCACCTGCCTCCAGCCACGGAGCTGGCTGGAGACCTTGCTTGCAACCTGGTTATCTTGCCCTGGCTGGGAATTGAACCAGCGAACTTTGGGTGTGCAGGCCGGCACCTTATTCACTGTGCCACCAGCCAGGGCATTCATCTTTTTCTTAAATAAGTTCCTTTAACATTTCATGTAATAAGGGCTTGGTAATGATTAACTCCTTTAGCTTTACCTTGTCTGGGAAGCACTTTATCTGCCCTTCCATTCTAAATGAGAGCTTTGCTGGATAGAGTAATCTTGGTTGTAGGACTTTGCTTTTTATCACTTTGAGTACTTCTTGCTAGTTCCTTCTTGCTTGCAGCTTTCTTTTGAGAAATCTGCTGATATCTTATGGGAACTCCTTTGTAAGTAACTCTCTGCTTTTTTTTTTTTTTTTTTGCTGCTTTTAAGATTCCCTTTTATATTTAACCTTTGGCAGTTTAATTATGATGTGTCTTGGTATGGTTCTCTTTGGGTCCAACATGTTTGGGACTCTGTGCTTCCTGAACGTGTATGTCCATTTCCTTCATCAAATTAGGGAATTTTTCTTTCGTTATTTTTTCAAATAAGTTTTTAATTTCTTGCTCTTCCTCTTTCCCTTCTGGCATCCCTATAATTCAGATGTTGGTATGTTTGGAGATATCCCAGAGATACTTTATACTATCTTCATTTTTTTGAATTCTTTTTTTTTTTTCTTGCTATTCCAATCAAATGCTTATTTCTTCCTTATGTTCCAAATCATTGACTTGAACCTTGGCTTCATCCACTCCACTGTTGGTTCCCTGTAGATTTTTCATTTTAATTTCACTAAGTATAACCTTCATTTCTTCCTGGGTCTTTTTTTATGTTATTGTATTCAGTGAGTTCTTTGAGCATCCCGATCACCAGTGTTTTAAACTTTGCATCTGATAGGTTGGTTATCTCTGTTTTGTTTAGTTCTTTTGGGGGTGTGTGTTCTATTCTTTCATTTGGACCATATTTCTTTTTCACCTCAATTTGGCAGCCTCCCTGTGTTTGTGTCTGCGTATTAGGTAGAGTTGCTTTGACTCTCTGTCATGTAGCATGGCCTATTATAGGAAAGACACCTATAAATTGTGTGGGGTGGAGCCTTAGAGAATCACCAGGGAAGGGCAACTGGCAGGGCAACTGGTTTCACCACTTTGTGCCTCTGTGTGGAGGGAGGGCTCAGAGAGGGGACAATGCCGCTGCCTCCAAAAGGTGGTTTGCCTGGTACTCACCCTGCGCAACTGGTCTCTTGCAGCTGTTGCCCTGGTGCTGAATCCCAGAGGGGTGGGTCTGCATACACTTTAAGTCTATACAGGCCCTTTAAGTGGATTCTCCTGAAAGTTCAGCAATTGCTTCTGCTATCCCAACCCCAAATGGTTTTTATAGTCAGTGGTTATGGGGCTTTGTCTTCCTGACACTGGAACCCTGGGCCATGTTGTCCGGCCTATGCCTGGGATCACTTTCTCCCAAGCCTTCTGATTTTTTTTAAGAATTTGTTATTTTTTAGAGAGAGTGGAAGGGAGAGAGGCAGAGAGGGAAAGAGACATCAATGTATGGTTGCCTTTCACCTGCCTGCAGCTGGGGATCTGGCTTGCAACCTGGTTATATGTGCCCTGGCTGGGAATCGAACCAACAACCTTTGGGTTCGCAGGCCAGTGCCTTATCCACTGTTGATTTTTATCTAACACACATAAAAGCAGGACCACCCGTTCCTCCAATGCCTCTGTGTGCCACACCATATTTCCATGCCTCTCCACCCATCTCTGCATCTTTGCCCTTCCTACCCATTTGGATGAATATGGCTTCTCTAAATCATTGGTTGTTGGATTTCCATACAGCTTGGTTATCTGATGGATCTGGGTATTATTTATTTTGAGGTCTAGTTATAATTCTGTGGTTGCGCAAGGAGGCAAAGCATGCTTACCTACACCTCCATCTTGACCAGAACTCTGGATATAGAACTTTCAATGCTAAAACTGGGACAGATCTGGGAAAACTGGGCTGAGTCATTTGCCCTAGTCCTTCCTGTTCAACCCTCTTAATGCCGCAACTTCTAATTTTAGTCTTCTCATTTTTTTAACTTTATTTTTTTATATTTTAAAGGTATTTTAAAAAGATTTTTATTTATTATTTTTAGAGAGAGGGGTAGGGATAGAGGCAGAGAGGGAGAAAGACATCAGTATATGGCTGTCTTTAGCCTGCCTCTAGCTACGAATCTGGCTGGAGACCTGGCTTGCAACCTGGTTATGTGTCCTGGCTGGGAATCAAACCAGCAACCTTTGAGTTTGAAGGCCGGTGCCTTATCCACTGTGCCACCAGCCAGGGGTAGTCCTATCATTTTTAAGTGTTTTAACAAACCTATAAAAAATAAGGGCAATATCTTTTTTTAAATTTAATTTTATTGTTGTTGAGGGCAATATCTTTTAAGTGAATGGTAGCAATGCTGTCCCTGTGTTTCTTGGTGACATAGCAGGGGTATCAGGGGAAGAGAAGGAAAAATATTCTATTTTATTCCATTTATTCTCTGAGCCTTCTGTTACCCACCTTTCAAAAGAGCTGTGAGTTAAACAATGAACACCCAACAGTGGACACCTGAAATTAGTCACTATGAGACTGCCAGGCTTCTCCAACAGAAAATACGCAAGCATAATGTTTCTAGTGTGTCAGTGGATAAGGTAAGTTCTGCTGAGCACAAACTTAGAAAGCAAGTAATCAAGGTGTTTACCTGATGAATGAAGATGGGGGAGAAGGCAGTATCATTTCAAATATAACTAGCATTTTCCCATTAAGCCATGAAACTCACAGGTATTAATCATCAAAATGAATGTGACCTGCCCTTAGGTGCGTGCAGCCTTGCATGAGAGAAACCACCAGTACAGCGCTTCCTTTCATCAAATTACCAAAGATGAAATGAATTTTGAAACAATATCCCAGGTGAATTAGACATTTAGCTACTTAACAAGAGGCTTTGCTAGGACCCTCGTTTATTATTTTGAGAAGTTAAGTCAGTTCCTGCCAATAATTCAGTACCGTCCTGTTCTCATCTCCATTATTTCACAGGCAGGAGATTCCATGGCTAATGGCCAGAACCTATTGTGTTTTGAGTTTGGCATTGGAAATGGTTCTGAGAGCCTCCCACTGGGCCAAGAGTCAAGTTAGAGATCTCCTGTGCAGAAAGGGGTGGGCATTCCATTACTCTGCAACACAGCAGAGTAAAATAAGTAGGATTTCATTTAAGCTGTGTTTGTCTTTTAGATTAGGTTAAATGGCCAAGATGCTAAAAAGCCTCTATCTTGTACAAATTGAGTGCCTGTGTCTGCTGATTCTCGCTATTCTGGCTGTAAGTCATATTCTGAAAAGCTTTTGATAAGCGTCTTAAGTGTAGAGAGACATCTCATGTGTCTTGCTAAGAACAGTCACATTTTCATATTGAAAATGTACTGCTCCTTCTTTAAGTATCTTTCTTCCTTCAGGGGTATTTTAAAGGCAAAACTGAGACTTTAAAAACCAAACTGTAAATCTGAGTTTCAAATGTTAGGCCCCTTTATTTTTGAGGGGGTGTTTAAAGGACACATAAAAATATCAGTATTTCAACATGTACTCCCTAAAAAGGTACTTGCTTAGGAAGGGAATTTTTGAAACAGAGAAACCCAATTTCCCAGTTAAAATTTAAGAAGTATAATGTGGAAAAGGAAAAGGCCGTACTGGTCTACTTATTACCAAATTTCCCTCCACCTGTCTCTGGTCTGACCTTGGCCATTGTGGACAGCCCTCCTCTCCCACCAAGGCCAGAGGGAGGGTCCATCTGGCAGCAGAAAATCCTTAAAATTCTGCTATTAGGACTTAATCCCTTTAGTTTCAGCTTTGATCCCAGTTTAAATGCATATGCCTCTAGGTGGGGTAATACTTTTTAACTGTTATCAGCCCCTTACAGTCCACTGAGAAGGGAGGGGCTGGGCAAACTTCAGCTGGCTTGAGGGTGAGATCAAGATCCCGAGGCTGAAAAGCAATGACAGACGCACACAGAAGGAGGTTTCCCAAGCCCAGGAAACACCCTGCCTCTCCCAACCTCTGATTCAGGACCGAATCCCAAACAGAAATCTTATTCTGGGCTATCAAGATGGCGTAGGTTTATGTAGAAATTCCTCCACCAGAGTCTGAGAAAAGTATTAGCTGAACAATGGACCAGGCTACAGTTCTACTAAAAGATAATTCAAATATTGGGGCCCATTCTGGGATAAAACATAATGGTTAATCCTTAGGGTTCAGCCTTTCTGTTCTAACTTTAACTAAGGAAAAAAGTTTAGCCTTGTTAAAGCTATTATCCATTCCTAAATTGCATAGTATATAAAATGTAAATGTGATCACACCACTCTTAAATTATTATAACAATACGCCATTCTGTTTTCTTCCCCTTGACATTTACAAAATTCATTTGGAAGAGTGGGATCTACCTCACAGAGATTAGTGATAAATCATGTATTTTTAATGAATATCAATAGAAGAAACCCCATGACATAGCCCACCATCTAATTTGATTAAACTGTGCTTAAGGCAACACTACCTCTCTGGCTAGGGAATAGCTCCATAATGACTTTGTGAGCATTATTGCAGGCTGTTTTAATGATTTAATGAACTGCCTCTATATTTAGTTCAATAGCCTTAAAATGATTAGTGTTTAAGAAAAATTAGCTCACTTTGATTTGATTCTATTTGATGGTAAGTTTAAATAACCTAACCCTTCAAAACACAGTGGAAAAAAATCCTAGAATCACAGCCAGCTAACTGCTAGAAAACATTATGACCATCATTAATAACCGTTCATTTATGTTTAGCTACAGTATCCAGCCTGACATGCTCATCGAGGAGCTGGGCTGGAGAAACAAGGGCTAATGCTGCATTTCATCTTCCCTTTCTACAAATGGAAAGGGGAGGGAGAGGGGAGGAGATGAGAGAGGTATGGAAGAGTCTTCAATTTCATATATTGGGGTGTAAGGAATTTTCTCTAGTTCAGATCCAAAGTGGGTATCTGTCTACACTTGGGAAATGACCCAGGTTTCCAAAGGCGGAGGAGGGGAAAATTGGTGTGAGGTTTTGAGCCAATGGTTCCTGCTGTGATGTGGGCAACCTGCTTGGTTAGTTTGAAGCAGTGTAGTCAGGAAGCTTCCTGGGACACCCTGATGGGATTCAGGGAGGCTCTCTGCAAAGAACATTGAGGCAGATGGCATTTTTTAACAAGGGTAAGTGATCTGAGAGTTGGGGTGATACAGAAGGGACAAGAGCCAGCCCCTTACTGCAGCATAAAGAGGGTCATAGCCCACAAATAGAAGTGTGTTTGGTATCCCCATGGGTCACCACTCCACATCCACACCCCAAAACATGGGAAGTAATTGCAGTGTTGGGGAATCAAGTACTGCACTCGATCTGAAAGCATCTTTGCCTATCATTGTCTGATTGTGCAGTGAACACAATGTTAAGAAACCATCTTCAAAGAAAGTTATAAATTGGAAAGTCCAGTTAGCTTTGAACTTTGATATAAGACAGAACATTTATTGAGCACTCACCAAATGCCAGGCACTGTTTACCCTTCACATAAACTCTCCAAGGTTTATGATTATCCCCACTTTCAGCAAAGAAGCCAAAGTCTCAGAGATTCAGCAGCTTGCCTGCTGTCACACAGCTAAGGCGGGGGAGGGAGGGTGGACTCAATCCTAAAACTGAATTCAGTTCCAATGTTCTTACCCATTCTGGCACATTCTTTTCCCTTCTCCATCAGTGCCATGTGATGTGCTGAGCATATTCTAGTTAGAAACAGACAGATTTAAAGAAAATAGATGTCAGGGGCGTGTTGGTGAGTAGCCAATGATTCACTAAATGAGGCTGCTCACCTCAGCCTTCATTACTCAGAGCTGTCACTGTGGATTCCGGGGCCTTGGGGGCAAGAATGCAATCCACTAACCATCAGCACTCCTTGTCCTTGGGAAGAGAGGGGAAATATTTCTAAATGAACCATTGTCATCTGATGACAAAGCCCTCTGTTTCTCAGCATGTATTATATACCCCAAACATGCTTCTCCTCTTCTCTCTGTCTTCCTTTTCATGTCCACCCTCCATCCACTGCCCCATCCTTCCCATTCCCACACTCAGACATGCATGCATATGCACATGCATGTGCACACACACAGGTATACCTTTCAGTCCCATTTCAAGGACATTTACTGGGCTCCTAGCATGGACATCTCTATAACACAGAGTTGAATAAAACAAGGCCCCTCCCCATGTTCTGTACTAGAAGAAGCATGGTCTCCTAGGGAGAAGGGACTGGTTCACACAATCAGGTAGGGTGTCCCATGGCCATCACATCTCCTTTGGCCTAATCCCAGAGAACCGAATACTCTTCAAAGTACTCTTTGCAAAGGTGTCAGCCTCCTCCTAATATCACCTTCTCTGGGTCTCAGAGCCATCTCTTGTCCTTGACCCTCTTGCTCTAGACCTTGACCTTCCTTCTCCATCACCTCATCAAAAACCTATGACTCATGACTCATTTTCTCAAAGCCACCTGTTCTGACACCATCGTTCTGGACTTACATGTAAATAACTAAGAATAACTGTGTCTTTTCCCCTCCAGCAAAAGCTGTAAGCATTTATCTGATGCTGTTGATGACTATCAGGCTGTTTGTTTAGGGCAGTTCTTAATGGTGAAATAGCAAATTCCTGTAATATAGAGAAGGAAATGGAAATGAATGAAGCAAGCTATATGGGAAGTGGCAAACTGGGGATGCATGTCCCATCCAAAGGAAGGCAGTACTATTCAGCGACAGCCCCAGGTTTCCAGGCAGGGATGCCAGTGTTGCCCAAGCACTGAGTTTCCATGAAAACCACAAAATTCTGAGTTTTGTATGAAACATTTTAATTGTTTAAAGTTGGCTCATTAAATAAATAAACAAGTGACTACTGTGCAGGCTAACCACACCTGTGGTTCAAGTACAGCCCACAGCAGCTGGTTTGCAGCCTTGGCCCCACAGTAATAGCAGTGGGGTCAGATGCAGCTAAGTGAGGACCAAAGTATGAGAGAATTCCAGCACTGGGGCCACAGCTCAGTGTGGAGGGAGGCTCTCCCCAGATGTTCAAGACCAGCGCTCTGGACACTAAAATAAGCACATAGCATCAGATGAAGCTGACATGAACCTCTTGGGTGAACCAAAGATTCTCAAGGTTGCTACTAATGACTTTTCCTATAACCCACCTAAATCTTTCTTTTTATTGGAAGAAAAAAGCCACTCCGGGCTGTGCATATGCAATATCCAATCAGAATTAGAAATCACTTGACCTACATTTACATCTTCTGACTCTGGTTTTGAGCACTGTGTTCTTAAAGCAGCTGCTGTGGAGTCCAGGATTCGGACCTGACTTGTGATTTGCTTTTGCCCTGCCTCTGAAAGCTTCCTGTAATCACAAATTCAGTTGTTTTAACAGACAAAATGAAGTTGCATGCAGAAGACAGGTCCCAAAATTTAGAAAGCGTTATAGGAAAGTGGGAGACCATGATTTTCTTAGAGTAGGGAATTTCATAAACTTCCCACTTTTAATTCCATCCTTCCCTGGTGAATGGAAAACTTAACCTGAAAACTGGGGTAAAGAGACAGAACAGCAGTTTTGGGCCCAAAAGGCAAAATCTCAACAGGTTTCCTGTAGTTGGAAAGCCACTTGAAATTGAGTATGTGTCAACACGGATTTAATTAACTCCCAGCCAGGACATATTGGAAATGATCCCAGAAAGTTGGGACAAAGGAGAAGGTGTTAATTTCTCAGCAGGAGAGAAAGTACCTTTTAACTGCATTGGATTATGGCTCAGGGCTGGGTGAATTTGCAAATGATTTATTTCAGGTGGGCAAAAAAAACAGGTGGCAATAATAAAAATCAACAAGTCAGTCCCTGCCGGTAAGGCTGTAGGACACCGGATAGAGTCTAGTGATCAGCACCACATACATTCAGTTGTTCAATGTACAGGTACTACCAGAATCCCTGATTCTGGAAGGGATAATAGCGAGGTGTCCTCAAGAACTTAAAATCAAGTTTCTCAGCAAGAGTTAAATTCATTTGAGAAAAATTTTAAGTCCCACACCTTGGATGTGATTCCCAACCTGTGGGAGAAAGCCAAGAGTTTAGACATTCTGGGGGTCTCAAACCCAAATTGATAATGGCAGCCCTTAACCAAGAATCTTCCCTTGCATCCTCTGAAAGTCACAAAGATCCACAAGAGAGCATTAATTAATACAGCATTCACCAGCCATGCCTTCAGCATATCTGGGAGACTAAGAATACTAGGAATTTCAAATTACCTCTTAATAGATAGATAGATAGATAGATAGATAGATAGATAGATAGATATAGACAGATGAGAGAGAGAAAGAGAGAGAGAGAGAGAGGGAAAGAGAGAGAGAGAATGCCAACTGAGACGATGAAACAGTATAATCTTGGTGCTATAGACTGAATGCTTGTGCCCTCCATCCCCCAATTCATATATTAAAGCCCTGACTCCCCAATGTGATGACATTAGAAGGTGGGCCCTTTGGGAGATAATTAGGTTTAGATGAAGTCCCGCATGTATCTTTATAAGAAGAGAAAGAAACCCCAGAACTCTCTCTCTCTGTGCATCGTGAGAGGACATAAGCAAGAGGATAGACAGTCTGCAAGCCAGAAAGAGGGTTCTTACCAGGAACCAAATTGACACCTTGAACTTGGATGCCCAGCCTCTAGAACTATGAGAAATAAATTTCTGTTGTTTGTGGTATTTTGTTATAGCAACCTGAGCTGACTAAGACACCTGCAGAAGCAGAATTGAATGTGATTGTAATTTTAAAAGCAGATACAAAAATCAATTATATTATATCCTGTTAGGAGAAAGTCTGGAAAATAGAAAGGGAAGTCTGCAGAGTGGGAAGCTGACCCTGTTTATTCATTGGTGTTCAAGTTGGAGAGGCACTAAGTCCAAAGAATGTGAATCTTCTGTTCCTTGGAGAAGTGGACTCTGTGTGGAGCAGAAGCAACTCAAAGCCACATGGTGGACAGCAACTCTAACCACCTCTATGTCCTATAAAATGCCGTCTGTATGACCAGCCCTGTTCTAGTGCTCAGAGATTACAAAACATGGTTCTTGACTTCTAGGGCCTGCCAATTTACTTAAAACTTGACACATAAAACAATGAGAGTACAATATATGATAGCAGATGATTATCTGTGGGGCTTATCAGATGGCATTCAAGCTAAAAGAGGAGCACAACTCTGGGTACTAGGGCTGTGATATTAGTCATCATGATGTTTAATTTTATCATGCTTCATCATCAGTCAAGCAATTACACATATTTTATCTAATTTAATCCTCTAGCTTACTATTAAGCAAGTGCCATCATCTTCTCATTACAGATTAAAACAACAATAACAACAACAACCCTGAAGTCTAGAGAACCTAGACTTGACTAATTTGGTCAAAGTCTTATGTCTAGATAGAAGCCATGCCTGAAGCTCAGGTATTTTGATTCCAAGGCCAGTGCTCCTTTTATCTACAATACCCAGCTTAACACAGAAAAGCAAATGAGGTGAATTCCATGGACATTTAGAGGGGGAGAAAAAGACACAAGCTGGTTCTTGACATTCAGGGAATTCTTCCTGAATGATACAAGATTTGAAGGAGGTCTTACAGGGTGAATGATGAGAATAAGACAGAGGGAACAGGGTAGCTTTAAACTCAAGGTGAGACCCTCCTCCTTGAGATGTCCTGATGTGTCCCTGAGTCTTGCCCTTGCAAGTCAAAACAAAAACAGTAATCTGTGCCATTGCTGGGTCTAGGTTTTGTGGAATGCAAAGTTTGTAAAATTAAAGACAAAGAATACAAATTACAAATAAAAAATTGTCTCGGGCTCCCTAGAATAGCTCTCTACCAATGGTTCTCTATCAATCTCATAAACCCACTTTTGGTCAGTCACTCTGATATTCATAAGCCCCCAAACTCTATTCAGGATCCATCTGCTGATCTTTTTGCAAAGCTGTGAAATGCTCCTGCTCTGCCCCAGGACCTGATTTATAGAAAGGATTAGGTTCAGCTGCCAGTGATGACAACAATAACAGTAACACCAAAATAGTGGTATAACTGAAAAAGAAGGTTATTTCTTCTAACATAAATGTATATAGTTTGAGGCCTACATGGCAACTCAATGATCACCAGAGATCCAAGCTCCTTGGATCTTGTTCCATCATCCACAACACATGGCTTCTACCTCATGGTCCAAGATGGATGCTCAAATCCAGCACTCATCTGTATTCCAGCCAACATAAAGGAAAAATGGCTAGAGGACATGCATACTTTTTCTTTAAGGATACTGCCTGAGAGTTGCAAACACCTCTTATGCTTGAATCCCATTGGTTAGAATTTAATCACATGACCACCTCAAGAAATATGATCATTATTCTGGATAACCGTATAAACAGCCAAACATGAAGGGTCCTATTATTAAAGAAGAAGGGAAAATGCATATTAAGCTACAGAATTCAAGTTCATTTGAGAAAGACTATGGAGCTCCCCATGAGGTCACTAAAAATGTACATGACACAGTAGTCCCTCCCCTTTCTGTGGGAGTACATTTTAAGACCCACAGTGGATTCCTGAAAATGTGGGTAGTATGGACCCCTATATGTACTATGTTTTTTTCTATACATACATACGATAAATTTATAAATTAGGCACAATAAGAGATTAATAATAATAATAAAAGAAAGCAGTTATAGCAATATACTATAATAAAACTTACATGAATGTAGTCTCTCAAAATGTCTTATATTGTACTCACCATTTTACTTAAAGTAAGCACTTTTCAGGGTCTATTTGGCATATCTAAATTGCCAGCATCACAACTCTTGCACTTTAACACAAGTACTGTGATATTACAACAGTCAATCTGACAACTGAGACAGCTACTAAGTGACTAACAGGCAGGTAATATATGCAGCGTGGATACGCTGAACAAAGGGATGATTCACATCTTGGGTGGGACAGAGTTGGACAGCATGAGATTTCATCACTTAGAAAGTATGGCCTGCAATTTAAAACTTATGAATTGCTTACTTCTGAAATTCTCCATTTAATATTTTTGGACTGTAGTTGACCACAGGTAACTAAAACAGCAGAAAGTGAAACCATGAATAAGGGGAGACCATCTTCACGATTACACTACAACTTGGAAGCAAGGTTACATCCAGACAGGAGTCTTTTTTCTGCATCCTACTTCAAGCCCTAATGAAAACCATCAGGGAGGAATGCTGAACATGTGCAGCTCTTACACCATTCATATCCTCAGGGGCCTTGAAGGATCTAGTTCAAGCTCCTTGGAAAAACTTAGAATCAACTTCCAGCTCCATCAGTTACCACAATGTCTCTAACCAGGTAGCAGCTGGGTAGAATTGGCCTTACCTGAATCACAAGGGCTGAGAGTGGAGAAGGAGTGGTTTCCCAATGGAAACTCAGGATGCTATTAGCAGAAAAGGGGGCATTATGCTGGTCAGGCCAAAACAACAGAAACTCATTTTTCCATCTCAGTAGAATAGTAACCTCATCGGATAATTATGAGGATTAAATGAGATAACATGTATGAATGCATTTAGTATGGTGCCAGGCACATAGCAGGAGCCTGATAGGTAGATTTGATCCATTATAAAGCATTATAACAGAGTCAGGAACCAGGGCAGAAACTCTGAAGCAGACCAGTAGGTGATGGCCCAGAATAGAGACAGTGGGATAGAAGAGACGAAAGGAAGTGTGTGGCAGGCAGAGAAGAGAAGACCCAGAACAATAGTGTAGGTGTTCCCCAGAGGGGACCAGCAGCCAAGAGCAAGCCAAGGAACTTCAGCAGATCAGGGCCCAGACGCAGAGATGAGAAAGTCATGGTAGAAGAGGCAAGGACCGAGGTATCACGCAGGGCCTCCACGGGAATCAGAACCCACTCAGAAGGATTTGACAAGAGTTTAATGAAGGAGTTGTTGACAAAAGTGTGGTTAGGGTTAAGTGAACCCTAAAGGGTATGGAGGCCCCAGAGACCAGCAAGAGAGGATGGCAGCATCCATCCCTTAGCCAGGGGGCTAGGGAAGCAACCATTTTGCTGAAAGCCAGTGAGAGCTGGAGCCCCAGCCCTCATAAGTAAAGAGAAACTGATGCCACAGAGGGATACAACTCCCACCACCAGATCAGGGCTCTCTCTCCTCCCACCTTCAGACCTCCTGCTGGTTTCTGCTCTTGGCAGCCCCAGTGAGTTGGGGTGATCAGTCTGCTGAGGTCTACCTCCCAGGACACAGATAGGGGCAAACCTATATCTGGAGAAATAAACAGAGTATCTAGTCCAGACATATGGATGGCTCTTAGGAGAGACCCTAACTCTTCAGAACTTCTGCTCCCAACACAGAGCTACAGGTAGAAGTGTGATGCTGATTTCCCCCCTACTCATAATCTCCTGGAGGAAGAATGAGGAGGTAAAAACTGAGTGTTAGAAGTGTTGGATCTGGAGGGAATCTTGCATATCATCTAGAATCATCACTTCAACTTACTAATAAGGACACTGTGGTCCAAAGAAGAGACAAGATTTAGACAACATTGTAATGGCTAATGTTTCAGACCCAGGAATGTCATTTAGATCACAAGACTTTCATGTATGCATGCATGAATTCATAATTCAAATGGGGTATTCAACAAAATTTTGCCTATCTATGATGTGCCAAGCCCTAGATAGGTGAGATAGGCACAAACCTGCTCTCACTGAGCTTTTACGTTCTTAGGGGACATCAGCAGTAAATGGATGATTTCCACATAACTCCCCTAAACCTCACAGCTGGTATTTGGACAAAGAATCTGACTTAGAGTCCTTCCAACAAGAATCACAAGAAGAGCACCAAACCATTCACTTTAATCTATTTGATTAAACCAAAATACCATCCTTCTTCAGAAAAATTGTGTGCATAAAGAGAGAGCATGGATTTAGAAATCAGGCTGGACTTGAAACTCTGGTCTACTGTTAATATTATTGGCCGTGTAATGCTGTGTGACTTCATCTCTCTGGGCCTCAGTCCGCCAGAAAAGATTTCCTTATGTATAAAAAGGAGGTAATAATTCTGTTTCATAAGGTTATACAGGATTAAATGAGATAATGAATGCAATGTACACCACAGTGCCCAAAATACATCAGCCACTTTCCTTTATTACTCTCCCTCTTCTATAGTTAGCACTTGCAGTTCTATGACTGGTACCTTTGAAGAAATCATGGCCTTTAAAATACAGTAAAATGAGGGACCCTGGGGTAATCTGAGCACAAAAAAAACCTTTAACCACTTTTCCTTTTACTTCCTGGCATTTTTTTTTTTTTCTTGAAAACTACTATCTTTTCACACATAACTATCAATGGAATGTTAGCTTTTGCCCCCTAGTGGTTGTGGCACACAGTGCCAGTTTTGCTCCTGACAATTCAGCCCCAAAATTTTTCTTTCCTGTTAAGATTATTCTTCAGTGCAGCCTAGTCACAACATATTTTAATCTGAACAGAAATACTAAACAGGAACAACTGTGACTAAAATTAATAGGATTTATTCTTTAACATAAAGGTTAATCCGGGCTGGACATTCGAATCTCTCTCTCTCTCTCTCTCTCTCTCTCTCTCTCTCTCTCTCTCTCTCTCTCTCTCTCTCTCTCTCACACACACACACACACACACACACACACACACACGGAAGAAAATAAAAGAAAATCAATGCCTGGGCCCCACCTGTCAACTGGTTTGACTATGAACCTTTAACGAGATGGGCTGAACCTGGAGAGTTTTTAAAGCTTCCCAGGTGACTGTGATGAGTAGCCAGGATTCAGAATCAGCACTTTCAAAACTCAGTAGAACTTGACCAAGGACAGCAAAGAGACCCCATGAAGGCAGCCCTCCCAGCCTCTTCAGGGATCTTTGGAGATGCCATCCCTGCTCAAAATGCTGTTGGTCTCCTCTTGGGGAGTTGCTTTCAGGTCACATGGCATATATTTTGGAACAATGCCAATACTGGAAAATGTCTTTTGACAGTGGATTTGGGTCTGTAAAAATCCTGAAGTAATTCTAAATCAAGCCAGCTAAATATGCTGGGCCATTTTGCAGGATAAACTGGGTAAGATCATTTTTTGGTCAAAAACAACATATGGCCAAGGGGATGGATTTCTCTCATGTGCCTCATAATTGACAGAAAAGACAATTCCAAGTGAGGGCCACCTTTTTATTAGGAACAGCTGTATGGAGCCCATGTGCTCTCCCCAAAGTGCCATCTTTATAATACAACATTCACCTGGATGTGTGAGGTCTGGTGGGACTATTAAAAGTCTGCCTCATTACTTAATGGTCAAACCTACATTGAGAAGTGAAAGAGGGGAAACTAGTGGGAAGGGGTCAGAACCAACAGCCCCTGGATTCTAGAGAACTTGGTCCAACACTGTCAAAATTGAGTTTGCCATGTCTGGGACAGATCACATTTCAGGATGGCAGAGCGATGGCCAGCCCAGGGAGATGCAGGTCTCTGCTCAGGACCACCCACATTCTGGGGCTAAGTAAAATGACTAAATATTGCACTGAGACTTTTGGTTGCTCTCTCCACCCTCATAAGGAAATTCTCTAACATTCTATCAGGTAAACCCTAACTGGTGAGAGCACACAAGACCTGTAAGCCCTAATCATTAATCATATATCAACTAGACTTTATTTCCAACACCAATATTTTGCACTTATTTTCTTTCCCAGGTGAGATTTTATTTCTCTCTCATACCTCCTCTGTCTAAAGTGAACATTAACTCTTATGTCCTCCTGTCTGGGAGCCTCTTGTCTCTGTGATGGTGTTTCCCAGTGTATAGTCCAAGGCACGCTGGTTTCCTAGTATCTGTTCACTTATTCATTTATTCAATAAATATTTGTTGTGTATCTTGTATGTTCCATGTAGAGGAGCAGGTCCAGGTTGCATGGTTCCTGAAGCTTATAACAACCGTGGAAGACCTCTTGAAGGGAAAGAACACAGAACTGTGAATACAAAGTTCGGTACAGGCCTTGGTAGGGGCATCCTGAAGCTTAAGCACCGTTACTCACTGGGAAGAGCTCCAGGCCCAGTTCTGGCCTGTGGAACTATAATCATAAGTAAAACAGACAAAGACTTGACCTTGTGAAGCTGACATTCTAAAGGGATAGAAATAGAAGCTGGAAATTAATTGAATTTAAAGAAGGGAGAAAAAAATCCATGGTTATTTGGAGACTAAGGAGCTTCACCAAGTTTAACAGGTTTCTTCATTTCAGGGCTTCTTAAAGCCATTAAAATGCTGATGTGTGCCCCGTGAGCCTCCAAGAGGGAAACTGCTTACATCATCCCTCAACTTTACTTATCAGAGAATCTTTCTTTGGTCAGACATCCCTGTGGACTAAAAATTCCATGAAACCCACTTTGAAGAAGTCCTGATCTGCAATGCGTTGGAAGCTCAGCATGTGAACATCATCTGTCATCTGCTGTGGACCTGGGTCCCCTTCTGTCTGGTTTCTGCATTAATGAAATAACTTAAATTGTTTCTCATCATTGTAGTTTTCTCACTCCTCTTCTACACTTATCTCATCTCCTCTGCTTCCAACATTTCAGGATTATAAATCTCAAAATACATATTTCAAAACCTTCCCAATCAGGCCTTGAATTTTACATAGCACGGGTTCCGCTTCAAGTAACGAGAATTCACCTTATGAGGGATTCTCAAATTTAGAAATGCAAAATACTGGGACACCTCACGGTTTAAAAATCATCTGTTCTCCTCAAGAATCACAGAAGAGTCAGCATTTGGGGTCATAAATCTGCCTTTACACCTCCCTTACACCCCTCTACCAGGGTGAGAGGACTCTTGTGGGGGGGACCTTGCTTTCCAGTGGTAAGAATTATATTCGTCCTGGGTGCTGGTTGCAGAGACATCTGTGATGGCAGCCCATCCAGCTCTGTTCTCGGGAAGCTAACTTTAGCAGCCGAGTTTGCATCTGCTGGCGGAGTTTGACACAGCATATGTTTTCCAAAGCAGCCCTTCCCAATAGCTGACTCTCTTCTCATGTGAGGACATTTTATATACCCTGAGAACTAATCATCTCCCCTCTCTTCCCCAAACGTTTAAGCTATTTTTAATTTCATCCGATTTAACAAGTCGTCATGTCTGGAGCCCATCCTTTGATTTCAAAATAAATTAAGGATTTCTATGACTCATGATAGATTTCACCTCTGAGCAGGCCAGCATATTTATCCACACCTCTCTCCAAATAAACACCTTCCTGACACTCTTGTTAACCCTTTAACCTCTTGAAGGGATGAAATACAAGTGAGCCACCACCGTGGTGGTTTTAAATTATGGTCACAAGTTCATGAACATTTCCTTCCTCAAAAGGTGAAGCCTAATACCCTTTCCCCTGAGTGCGAACTAAACTTAGTGACTTGATTCTAACAACAAGGATATACTTAAGTGGTGCTGTGTGACTTCCAAGGTTGGGATATAAAAGGCCCTGTGGCCTCTTTGTTTTTCTTGGGCTACTCTCTCTAGGGAAAACCAGCAGCCACATCATGACATTCAAGCAGATCTAAGGAGATCTACATGTTGAGGAACTGAGGCCTCTTGCCGATGGCCAGCTAGGAACTGAGAAATCTGCTTGCAGCCTGGTGAGGGAGCCACCTTGAGAGTGGATCTTCCAGCCCCAGTCATGCCTTCAGATGACTGGAGCCTCAGCCACCTCTTGAGAGTCTTTGAGACAGAATCACCCAACTAAACTGTTCCCAAATTCCCAACCTACTCTATGAGATATAAATGTTTACTATTGTTTTAAGCCATTAAATTTTGGAGTAATTTGTTACACAGCAATAGTTAACTATTACAACTGTCCCATTGGTTCTTATATGATGTCACAACTGCACTCCCTGAAAGACTTGTCTCTTCTGTCTGAAACAGTTGGGCTAGATTGTCCAGGACTCTAATCACTTGAGTAATGCGAAGGATGTCCATGGGCTTGACCCTGTGAGTAAAGCTAAGTCCTGTTAATATAGTAGAGCTACCTTCTGTTAGTCCAAAGGCCTTCTTTCAGTATTCCCAACCCCTTGACTGCTTCCCACATGCCATACACCTGCCACTGATCATCTCAGAGGCCCCTCTTCATTTCCCCCAGACCACTTTGCAAGCCACCATCATTGTCCATTCCTTGGCTTCTGAGTCACACTCTCTGAGGACATGTTGTCACTATTTATTGGACCATCTAACAGATGTCCTATCCTCTGTTAGAATCTCGTAAAGGTGTCCCAAAGCACTGAGGACTCCTTCAACTTTACACACAGCTTTCCTTCTCCAGGGAGAAGGCCACCTGCAGGTGGTGTAACCAGCATGCCAGAAAAGGATCATTGCTCCCCTTGGACCCTAGAGCCCTGTTGTTGAATTTGGCTAATCACGTTTAACACTTTTGTTTTGTCGAGTAGATTCTCTCTCAGACCCTGCAGGTCCCTTCCTGTGTTTTTTCTAAGGCTCTATTTCCTTCTTTTTTTTTTTTACAGAAATTTTAGATTCACAGCAAAGTGGAAGGGAAGGTAGAGATATTTCCCACATACACTCTGCCTCTGCACATGCATGACCTTCCCCATCATCAACTCCCTCTCCAGAGTTGTATATTTGTTACAATTGATGAACCTACATTGACACATCATTATCAACAAAAGTCCATAGTTTACATAGGGTTCACTCCTGGTGTACATTCTATGGGTTTGGACAAATGTGTAATAATATGTATTTATCATTACAGTATCATACAGAGTATTTTCACTGTGTTAAAAATCTCTGTGAATCTTTAACTTATTCCTTCCCCCTACCCCTGGCAGCTACTAATATTTTTACCATCTCCATAGTTTGCTTTTTTCAGAATATCATATAGTTGAAATCACATGATATAACATATGTAGTCTTTTCAGATTTCCTTCTTTCATTCATCTAGTAACATGGATTTAAAGTTCCTCCATATCTTTTCATGGCTTGATAGCTCATTTCATTTTGGTGCTGAATAGTATTCCATTGTTTAAATGTACCACAGTTTATTTATTCATTCACTTACTGAAGGACATCATGGTTGCTTCCAGGCTTTGGCAATTATGAATAAAGCTCCTATAAACATCTGTGTGCAGGTTTTTGTGTGGGTATAAGTTTTTAGCTCCTTTTGGGTAAATACTAATGAGCACAAGTGTTGGATTATATCATAATATTATGTTTAGTTTGTGAGAAATCACCAAAGTGCCTTCCCAAGGACTGTAACATTTTGCATTCCCACCAGCAATGAATGAGAGTTCATGGTGCTCCAAATCCTTGTCTGCATTTGGTGTTGTCAGTATTCCAGATTTTGGCCATTCTAGTAGGTGCATAGTTAATACCTCATTGTTGTTTTAATTTGTATTTCCCTGATGGCTATGAGGTGTCTATTAAAGTCTTTGGTCCATTTTTAATTTAGTTCTTTTCTTACTGTTTAGTTTTAAGGGTTCTTGATATATTTTGGATACCAGTTCTTTATCCTCTTCTTGAAGTTTCAGCAACCACCACCATCAGTGAGTGAACAGAAGTAAGTCTATCAATATTCCTACAGAAATATGCATCCTAGTCATTTATCTTATATTCCTAAAAAAACTCCTTGGCCCTGATAACAGTGAAATAACTCTTTTCTTCTATGCATGGGGAACACTCTTAATGTTTAATCTTACTAACCTTATTGAAGAAACTTTTCTAAAACAAGTGCATGTGAGTATATGTCATGTGTGTGTGTGTGTGTGTGTGTGTGTGTGTGTGTAGGGGGAAGTAGCTAAGCAGCGATTATTATCTCAATGTTCTCTTTCTGAAAAGAATGATGGCTATATTTATAAATCACCAAAACCTCCATGTTTCAGCATTCTTTCAAATATATAGAGTATACTAGGTTTGCCGGATTTAGGGGATAGGGTGGGTTTCTGTGATCATCTTTGGGATATGCTACAGTTAAGGTACGTTTTTGCTATTGGATTTCTCAAGCCTTTAACATGCTAATATTAATCATGAGGCACTAAAATAAGGGCTCAGATTGGGTATGCAATGTTTCCCAAACCCAGTTAACTGCAAAGCAGCTCATGGAATTAGTGTTATATGGAATCTACTTTATAAAACCCTGGGCAGGACCTAGCCCCAAAGAAAGTGGAATGTAGCAAAATCAAATGTTCCTTAATGTGGCACCTGTCTAAGACCATCCAGGTCATGCATGTTTTGATCTACTCCCAATAAGTCTGAAGAATGTGCATGGGGAATAAGCTAATCCAACATTAGCTTATTTTCTATCCAAGAAACAGAAGGAATCCAATGGTGCTCAATGGATATTTGTTGCTAAGTCAAATCCAAATTTGCTTTAAGTCATTAAAGTGGGACCAAGATCTGCTGCTTCAAGCCCCATATAGAAAGCTAGGGATGCTAAGGCAGAGAAACATCATAGCCAAGGCCCATATCCCATCCACACACCCCCCTTTCAAAACGCCTCCATAAAGAAGGTAGGAGGTGGGGGAAGGAGAGAGAGGGAAAATCTTTATTCTTTCAACATTGACCCATTTTGTTCAGGTCTAACAACTCAAAAGCAACAGAGTCATTGAAACATGGATTGTAAACTATAACACTCCTCAATTACTTCTTGTTGGCCAGACAAGCAAACCTATTATTTGACAATGCATCATGCTCCAAGATAGTAAACTTTATCATACAGAGGTCATGAGAAAAAGACCACAGGTACAGTTTGCTAACCTCCACTAGATAATTTTTCACAGTTATCATCCAAGCACTGTAAAAGCACAAAAGATATGTTATCTTCGGGCTCAGTTTATTATAACGTGTGGGTGAGACTCCCTATAAAACCACTTACTAGGTAACTGTTGCACGTTTTCCTGCACAGAAAGTCAAATCAGTAAAACATCTTTTTGACAGTGTCTTTTGAAGTGTCAGGAATAAAAGGACATGCTCTTAAAGGAGAGGTAGCACACTATTTATCATCCCCCCTCACTTTCCCACACATACACACACAGATCCCCATCACCTCTCTGCATGCCAGAGACACTCAAAAGAATTCTTCTCAGTAGTCTCGTTTCTTTTACAGCTGAGTATTTCGTGGCAGAATTGTTCCTGGATAAAGCTGCAAGTAACATTAACTCAAGATACTATAGGTGCCAACATTTCAAGTACTAGTCATGGTATTTTTTTTCCCCCTAGAGTCATAACATTGAGTAAGACCCAGGAAATACAAAATAAAAGGATGATGGATTCCCTCAGCAAATGCTCTCAAGAGTCTCAGATTTAATACTAGAGCCTAAGAGAGGTCATCTAACTATATAGCTTAAAACTTGGATTTTTTAAAAAAAGAGCTTACCTCTCTCACACAGTAATGTCTTCATGGCCCCTCAGGACACTTTAGGAGTTGGGAGGAGGCAAGTCTTGGATGATTAAACCCCAGGATATATAATGGCATCCCAGGAAACTCAGGGTTCACAATTCTATCCCCCAAAGGAAAGATAAGTTAAAGAGTATGAAATGGGGAATTCCTCCCAGAATGTAATTCTCCTTAGAATTCACTTCTTGCAACAGTCTAAGTCGAAGAGAATCATTATCCATTGAACAAAAAGAAGCAGCTTTGTAGATTGGTACAAACAAAAGCAGTTGTTTTTTATAAAGAAACTGACAGAAATTTGGGGGGTTAGTTATATTTCCCCACAAAAATTTGCTGAATAAACATTGAGAGGCTAGATAGGGGCTGTGAGAGAATCAAAAGAAATAAAATGTGCAATTTCTACTCAATATTGGGTCAGAAATATATTTTAAAATTTGTAATTTTGTTGAAGAAATGAGATTTTTTTTCACAAAGAAAAATTAACAAAATGCTAAATTGATTGTTTTCTGGTTAAAATATTTCTTCATTACCAAACATGATTGAAGGCCAATGAAAGAGTGTTTACAAAGTTCTCTTACCTGGAGCTGAGCTCAAAAACCAACTCAAGGAACCTGAAATACAGCCACAATCCTTGAATGGCATAGCAAAAACTGATTTCCAAATCCATTTCCTATAAATCTATGTTGAAAAGCCTTTGAGATCATTCTAGTGAGTTCCTTTTGTACTCAACATTCAGTCATTCAACAAACATTTATGGAATACTTTCTATGGCCTGGATACATGGGATACAAAAGTTACAGACTCAATCCATGCCCTTCCACAGCCACAGAGATAGACATGGGATCTATTCTTAGCCCATAGTAACCATACATTAGGATATTTAAGCCAGACCAAGTGGATTCACAGGAAATTTCTCAAAAGAAAATAATACTGAATTGAGGTATGAAGTTTAGTGCTAGCTAGCCTGTTGGGAAAGGGCACAAGAAAAACATATAGCATGCACAAGGTCCAGGAGGCCTGGGAAAACTTGGTGTGATTACAGAGCTGCAAGTCATTTGGTTTGATTAGAAAAGATATAAAAAGAGTTCAGAAGAAAGCAAAGACCATTTTTAGCTAAAGGACCTGGGGAGGCTTCTTGGAGGAGATGTATTTGGAACAGTGAATAGTCTGATTTGTTGGGAGGATAGACTCCTTATGGAGAATGCATAGGAGATGATACAGGAAAGGTAAACTGAGGCCATATTGACGATGTATCATCTCTCACTTAAGAAGGAGGGGAAAGGCTCTAAGCAGTGGAGAGCCATAAATAAATTTCGGGCAAGATCAACATGTGCTACAGAGATTATTTGGTAAGATAGAGGAAGGGGGGACCAAAGCTCAAAGGCTAGTTAATATGCAAAGGATATGATCCAGAGAGAAATAATTCGGCACCCAGCTAGGTCGGGGAAGGAGGGCAGGAAGAAACTTGTGGATTAGTTAGAGGCAAAAAGAAGACACTGAGATAAAAGAGAATTACAATGCTCTGAAGATTTTAGGCTCTGTGTTCCAGATATTAAAAACCACTCCAAAACTTAGGGACTTAAAACAACAATCATTTACTTTGCTTATAAGTATGCAATTTGGGCAGGGCTCAGCAAGGAAGTTTCTTCTGTGCTCCCACAGTGTCTATTTGGGCAGCTGACTGAAGGCTAGAGGACTCTCTTCCCAGATGCTCACTCATATAGCTGATACCTTGGTGGTGGTAGTCACTTGGAGTTCAGCTGGAGCCAATGGGTGAGAGCCCTCAACTTTTCTCCACATAGTCCTCTCCATGTGCCTGGGTCCTTCACAGCATGGTGGCTCAACTTAAGGGCAAGCGTCATGGGAGAGAAAGGGAGAGAGAGGGAGAAGAGGGGAGGGATGGAGGGAGTGAGGGAGGAAGGGAGGGAGAAAGAAAGAGAGAGAGAGAGAGAGAGAGAGGAAACTGCATGTCTCAACTAGCCTCAGAAGCATCACAACATCGTTTCTGCTCTTCTCTGTTCATTAAAGCCACTGGAAAAGCCCATCCAATTCAAGGGAGAGGGCATAAATTTTGCCTCTTAATGGGATAGTGGTAAGGTTCTGGAAGTGCATACTGGGTAGGAAATACTATTGTAGCCTATATTGGGTTAAATAGTATCTCCCAAAAAATTCATGTATACAAAGGATCTCAGAATGTGATTTTATTTGAAAAAAAAAGGTCTTTGCAGATTTAGTACTGGATTAGGGTGAGCCCTAAATCCAATGACTGATATCCTCATAAAAAGAGGAAATGAGACAGACACAGAAGAGACAGACACACAGAGGAGAAAGCCATGCGAAGACAGTAGCAGAGTAATTTCCAGCCAAGATAGAGGTGTAGGTAGATATGCTGCATCTCCCCCCACAGCTAAGAAGGAATACAACTATCTCAAAACTGGAGACAACCAGAAGTTCCAAATAATCAAGTCTCATGGAAGTCCAACAAAGATATAAAGAAGAAATACTCATCCAAACAGGTAGGAGGGACAAAGCCAGCAGGGAGAGGATACTGTATGGCAGCAGCAGTGATAACAGGGCTATGGCTGCCCAGCAGAAAGCACAGTCACACATTTAAAAAAGTAGGGAGGGACACCTGGGGAGCCCTCCCAGCACCAGACCAGATCGTGCAGCTCACAGTTCCAGCACAGGGGAAAGTAAAGCCTCATTGCTTCTGACTGTGAAAACCAGTGGGGGTTGGGGTGGAGGAAGAAATTGCCAGTCTCTCAGCAGAGTCCAGGTGTTCACAGGCCCACCCACTCTGGAAAGCACAGCCAGGGCAACAGCTAGAGAGGTACCAGTCCCATATGGGAAATGGGAGAAGTGCCTGGAAAAGGAGTGAATGCTGAGCCAGAAGCATTGTTCACTCTCTGACCCCTCCCCCACATACAGCTCTACAACATAGTGAAACAGGTTGCCCCACACTGAGGAATAACTAAGGCTCCACCCCTTACAATGTAACAGATGTAACAGCTCTACCTAAGACTCAGAGGCAAACACAGGAGACAGAGAAGTATGGTCCAAAAGAGGGAGCAGATCAAGGTTCCAGTGGGAGAACTAAGCAATGAGGCAATAGCCAACCTAACAGATGCAGAGTTCAAAACACTGGTGATAAAGATGCTCACAGACTTCACAAGATATGCTTGAGTATGGCAAATGCAGAAGGAAAGAAGTGAAGGCTATGCTAAGTGAAATGAAGGAAAATCAACATAAAACCAATGGTGAAGGGAAGAAAACTGAGGTTCAAATCAATGATTTGGAACATAAGGAAGAAATAAACAGTCAACCAGTACAGAATAAGGAAATGAGAATTGAAAAAAACTAGGAGAGGCTTAGGAACCTCAGGGATTACTTTAAATGTGCCACCATGTGAACTATAGGGGTGCCAGAAGAAGAAGAGGAAGAGAAATAAGTTGAAAACTTATTTGAAAAAATAATGAAGGAAAACTTCACAAATTTGGTGAAGGAAATAGACATTCAAATCCAGGAAGCACGGAGAGTCCCAAACAAGTTAGATCCAAAGAGGACCACACCAAGACACATCATAATTAACATGTCAAAGGGTAAAGATAAAGAGAGAGTCTTAAAAGTAGCAAGAGAAAAGTAGAGTTACCTACAATTGGGTTCCTATAAGACTGTCGGCTGATTTCTCAAAAGAAATTTTAAAGGCAAAAAGGGGCTGGCAAGGAGAATTCAAAGTGATGAAAAGCAAGGACCTACAACCAAGATTACTCTATCCAGCAAAGCTATCAGTTAGAATGGAAGGGAAGATAAAGTGCTTCCCAGACAAGGTAAAGCTAAAGAAGTTCATCATTACCAAGCCCTTATTACATGAAATGTTAAAGGGACTTATTTAAGAAAAAGAGGATCAAAACTACAAACATTAAAATGACAACAAATTCACAACTATCAACAACAAAACCTAAAAATATAAAAACAGAAACAAACTAAGCAAACAACCAGAATAGGGACAGAATCAGGTATGGAGAACATTTGAAGGATTATCAGCTGGGAGGGGTGAAGGGGAGAAATGGGGAAATGATGTAGAGATTAAGAAGCATAATTAGTACATACAAAATAGACAGAAGTTAAGAATAATGTAGGAAAGAGTGAAGCCAAAGAACTTATGTGCATGACCCATGGGCATGAACTAAAGGGGATGAAATTGCTGGAAAAAAAGGGGACTACTGGATCGAGGGGAGCAAAGGGAAAAGAAATTGGGACAGCTGTGACAACATAATCAATAAAATCTCCCTTTTTAAAAAGAGAGAGGCAGAGATTGGAGTTATGCAGCCACAAGCCAAGGAAATCCAGGAGGTACCAGAAGCTGGAAGAGACAAGAAAGGACCTTCTTCTAAATCTTTTGGAGGGAGCTGCTGACACCCTGATTTTGGACTCCTGGTCTCTAGAACTGTGAAAGAATACACTTCTATAGTTTGAAGCCACCAAATTTGTGGTAATTTGTTATGGAAGCCTAAGAAACTGTTACATGGTCCTTTTTGGAGAATACCACCTGCCACACTAAGGGCTTGAAAATTAAAGGTGTAGTCTTGAAATAGCATTAAGAGGAACAGCTGGCCTAGAGGGGTAGGTTCTCATTTCAGAATTCACATGGTGGAGTGTGTTAGGTGCAGCAAATGCCAGAGTGGTGCTAGTTTGAAAGAAGAGGCTGTTGCTTAGAGGACTAGGTTCAGACAGGAGACAGTTTTTAAATCCTGGCCATCAGCAAGAAGCTGAGCACAAAGTCAAACATCCTCTGCATTACCACTTCCTCCTGGGGCTAAATCAGGTGACCATGCATGTTTCTACATTTTACTTATTTATAGTGCACAGTCTAAAGTGATATGCCACCAGCTTAATGACCCATGGTGACTGAATCAAAAGGCAAGAAGATTCACGATTCATGCTCTACATGGAGAGTTTCTAGCAGACATCTCTGGAGTTTACAGGTGAAGGAAAGAACTACTCTCTCCCTCTGCTGTCTAATAGACTATCAAGCCTCTCTAAATCTTCTTCCAAGACCCCAAAGGTACCTGCCAGTTGCTCTTCCATTCAAGAGCCAAAATAAGTACAGTAAGTTTTGTGGCTGGTGCAGATGAAATTAGGAATTTGTTAGTGAAATGTTTATGCTGATTTTCCTGAAAACTCTCTCATGGTCGTAGATAGCAGTCCCTGATCAACCAGATGCCAATTAAAAGAGATCAGCCATTTCACTCATCCAAATAGTTCCACTTTGCTCAGAAAGGATTCCAAACAGTTCTGGAGTTCTCACAGATGCTTTAAATCTTTGTTCCTAGCTAGATGGCGTTTCAGCTTTTCTGTTTATGACTGTAACCCTTCATTGCAAAGCTCAAGAAGAAGTAATATCTCAATTTGGTTACCCCCTCCCCACCCTTTGGTAAGACATTTATTAATTTTGATTTACTGGGAATTCTGGTCCCTCCTGTCTGGTAATGAAATCCCATTAAAGATAATGAATTCTTTTCCTAAACTTTTTTGGGGATGATAGTTCTCTTGGACAGGTACAGAGTGATAAAATTTTCCTTACAAGGCACTAAGCTAAGACCATTGCAGATGATGAGTCCTTGGAGAACTCTTTGGGGATGAAGAGTAAAAGATGGGCTCCTTGGAGAGGAAAATATGGGGTGTGTGGCAAAAGCCAAAGGTTTGGGGGTGGGGAGAATGACACAAAGATCATTTGGTGCCCCAAGACCATTGAAGGTTCTACTGGTGCTCTGCAGGTTCTGAAATTAGGCAAGTCAGAAAGCTGCATGCAGTCAGGGCATCTGGGGCACAGAGTGTTTGTGGATTCCAGAAAGGCAAGACAGGAACAAATGATGGGCCAGCCTCAGGAAGGCTTATTTCAGGGGCTTCCAAAGAAGATCCTGTCCTCGTCCTCATCCTCCCAAGTGAAGCCAACACTCTTGTAAAAACTTGGGGCATGGGAGAGGTGAGGGGGGAATGTGTTTAACACCTTTCTACATCAGTCTCTTAATAAAAACTAATTTTTTGAAGGAGGAAATGGTTTTTAGGCTATATTTGCAACAGAAATTTAAGCCCACTGTTTTTCTAGGTTATAGAGAATAATTTAATAATACAGCTAACATTTAGTAATTAGTTATACCAAGAATTGTGTTAAGTAGTTTACACATATTTGTTCATTTAAATCTCACAAGTGTGCTATGAGGTTGGTACTATTATTAGATGAGAGAACTAAGGCATACACAGGTTCCAAAATTTGCCCCAAAGCACTCAGAGCTAGAATTTGAACTAGGAAGTCCAACACCAAAGCCCACCCTTTTAACACTTATTCTCTATCAGAACATTATTTGGGCCATTGTAAAAATATTAGGAGCCATAATATTCTGAATAAAGTAAGCTAATGGTGAGATTCTTTGTTGAGGGCCACTGCATGCTGTAGAGGTCGCAGAATAATATTTAAAGCTGAAGGGACTTTAGCAATCATTAGTCCCACTTGGGGGAAACTGAGGCAATAGGGCTTGCTAACCCAAGGTTACACAACTACTTTGCGGCAGTGCTGGGTTGGAATCAGAGCCTTCTGACTCCTGGTTTGCTGCAAGGAAGCGTCAACAGCACTTATCTCCTAGAAAAGACCAATGGCACCATTGGCCCAGAAGATAGTGTATGGAAACATCCAGGGGTGCTACCCCACAGTCAGGAGGAGTCCACAAGAGCTGGTCACAGAGGCCTACAGAGGAGATGCTGGAAAGAGAAAGCATCTTTGCTTTCCTCTCACCTTCTGTGGCTGCGAACCCCAAACCCCAGGTCTGTCATTGGGAACACAGAGGGAAAGAAGGTGTTGATGAACCGATCCTCTAGGGGCTGAAAAGTTTATCTGAACAAATGGTAAAGGAATTGGAGCTGCAGAGCAAGCTGAGCTGCAGAAAGGCTTCTTATTTGTGTTAACAAAACAATCAAACCTTTCCTTAGGTCCCTTTATGGCAGATTAAGAAGACTTTGGGGGATCCTCACGTACCTGTCACAGAGCATTTGCATTTCACACTGCAAAAACCCTTTAGATTAACGACCTCCCTATCTGCAAGATATTCTTGTCTTAATAGTCGAGTTATGTGTAATAGCAATCCCACCAAGATTAAAGAGGAAAGAATTTCTGGTACGAAATTTTGCTAATGACTGACAAAGACATAAAATCTTGCTGCAATAAATTAACACATGTCTTCTAATATGGACCTACTGATTTGCTCAAGGCAAAATTACTCTGGAACCACACACCTGGGCATCGTCGGCACCTCCCCCCCCACCCCCCTTAGAAATGGAAGGTTTTATATTTATGCTCAGCTGCAATGAACCCTGAGGACAGCCATCTGGCGCTGCAAGTACCAATAGCCCTGAAGTGATGAGTGGCATTTCTGTAATGCTGCAATCAATAATCCTGCAGGCATTGTGCAGTGGAGAGAGAAGAGGACACCTCCTTAGGTCCATCATTACCACCTAGGCACTCCACACTCCCCTTTCCTGCCCTCCATGCATTAGACATTTTCACCCAATTTGTGAGTCCTACCTGCCTGAAAAACAGTGCCGAATTCTGGGTGTTCTCTCCCGGTTGTATAAAGCAGCACAGTGCAGGAGGAGGCCAAAACAGCCTGGGCCCAAACCACAAGTACTCTAACCCTATGCTGACTTGGTTCAGACCCCAGTTCTGCCACATATTATTCATATGGCCTCAAACAATTGACACCTCTATGCCTTAGCATCCCCACCGGTAAAGGGGGAGAATGATACCTACAGACATCACTTAGAATAGTTCCTGGCAGAGTAGGACATTAAAGGACAGGTGTAGAGCTGGGCTTCTTCTTTCTAATTTTTCAGCCCAGGCCTTCATGAAGAGAAAACAGTTGACCTTCAGTGCTCACCAAAATGTAGCACTCTTCATGAGTAATTTTGAAGGCCTTGAGCTATGCAAGCTGCCTCTCTACTGAGTCATCTATGTAAGTCTGTGCACTGCGAGGAGGGCGCTTCATCTCACTAATGAGTGAGCTTAGCCAGCTGCCCTGTATCAGGTTGTCCACAAACTCCGAGGCTGTGCCCCCAGCAAGCGTCTCCACTACTCCACCATTTCATAAGCTCCCAAGTGCAGGTGGTTTCTGCTGACTCAGGTATTTCAGAGTTTCATTGTTTTTTGTTCCATTTAGACCTTTTCCTGATGTTTATGGTATTCTGTTCATCAACTTTGTGAACATGCGTTTATCCCGTAGCTCAGGAGAATGGCTGCTAAGGGCAGTCTCAGAGGCTGAAACTTCAAATGTGATGACCTCAAAGCCCAAGTCTTTGTATCTCATTGGGTCCCATGATTATGAGGATTCCTGACCCACTCCTCATCTGTCTCCCCTGTTCAAGTCTGGCTGAGCAGGGCATCTGTTTAGAACACAAAGGGCCCTGAAAACCTCCCACTTCCCCTCCCTTGATTTTGACCATTGAAGGAAGATTGCAGTTTGTGATGATGGAGCACTCAGCAGCTTCAGATTTGTGAGATAAAATGCAGTCCTGTGTAACATGGTGACCAGTACTCTATAGCTTCCACAAGGTGGAGAGAGGGGAGTGAGTCTGAGACAGAGCTGGTTCCCACCAGTTGCCTTTTCAAATGCAACAACTTGAATTGAGAGTGAGTGTGGAGGTTAAAGATGAGCACCCCTATCTTGGGTATTAAAGACTAACTTGAATTCACATTTCCCTGTCACCCCCACTCCACCACACACCTGTGTGGCTCCAGAAACCACACACCATCCTGACATTCCTGTGCTAGAAGCTTATTTCTGAAGACCTTCTCTTAGGGGCTCTGAGTGTTGCCAGTGGCCTTTAATCTGAATGTTTCCTCAGGACTAAACTGGAAGTCTTATATAATGGGCTCACTGGGCTCCAGCAGAAAGAACTGGAATGCGTCCCCACTTGAACCCTGCCACACTCCCCCTCCTCTATAGTACTGCCCCCTCAACTTGGGACTTGAACCAAGGGTATGGTCCAGTGATATGATTCCTGGAGATTTTCGTTCTGCTGTTCAAAGGTTTGCAATTCTATCACCATAACATTGCATCAGCACGCATTGTGTTCACTGAATTCCTGTTTAAAAACCCAAGTGACTTTAAGGCCCACAACAAAAAACCTTTTTCTAGTAATTTTGGTTTAGCTCTTTGTGTGGTAAACAGAATTCTAAGATGTCCGCCAAGATTTGCACCCCCTGGTGTACGTGTTCTGTATAACACCCTCCCCATCAGGGTAGGCATGACCTATGAATATGATGGCAACTCATTCTTGCAAATATATAACGTTATCTGAATGGCACAGGGATTTTGCTGATTTAACTAAGCTCATAATCAGCTGGCTTTTCTTTGGGTTAATCAAAAAAAGGAAGTTATCTTGGATAGGCCTGACCCAATCAGCTGATCCCTGAAAAGAGGCAAGAAGCAACAACACTCTCCTTTTGGCCTTGCAGAGAGCAAACCACCATGTTGTAAATGACCTACGATTGGGCCATGTGGATCTGAGAGCAGCCATAGGAACTGAAAGCAAGAAAATGGCATTCAGTCTTACAACCACAAGGAGCTCAATTCTGCCAAAAACCTGAATAAGTGTGGAAGAGAATCCTGAGCTCCAGATGAGAACATAGCCCTGCTAACTCTTTGATTTCAGCTTTGTGAGGCCCTGAGCAGAGAACCCAGTTGTCCTGCACCCAGACTTCTAACCTACAGAGACCTTGAGATAATAAATGGGCGTTGTTTTCAGTCACAAAAGTAGGGGTAATTGTCACTCAGCAAACTGATGCATACACCCCAGTGCTTCTTCAGATCACCAGAGTTTTAAGGTAAGGCTTAATGCAAGCCATTTTTGTTCAGCTTGGTCATCTTTAGCCTTTTTCCCCACATACTTCTCACATATCTCTCATTTCTGCCTTTGAGCTCTCTGTCATTTTACCAGTATGTTCTCAAGTCTTGCCTCATTATCCTGATTTGAAACAATTGTTAATTATTCACTCTATCCAGAAACCCTTGGTGTCCCACACCCCTGTGACCTGCTACGTTCTAATAGCCCAGCACCAACATCTGCATCTCAGCACAAGTTTGTTTTTCTCTACTTGCCTTCATCTCCACAACACTCCCCAAGAAGCAGTATTATGGAGTTCCCAAACTTGGAGATTACAAAGTTCTCTTGGCTATATCCCTTGAGGATATCCTGGGGCTACTGTCCCTTGGAGTCCCATGTGGGATATAATTGGCAAAAATTGTAACTGATATTCTCAATTAAAGTGAAGTTTTGAGCACTGTAAGGAGGGTTTTGAGTGAATATCATTTGCATTGCATGACACCTAACATGAATACAGTAAATGTCCTCTAATGAACCAGTGGCATTCACATAAATGAGGTTTTACTATATTTGATTGAGATTGCAGAAAGCTTCTCTATGACTGGCACAGGGATGTGATTAATAGGTTGTAAATGAATGTCTAAATGAATAAATGAATGAATGAATGAGACATTTTACTCAAGCAGCAATGGAATCAATGACCAGTAAGAATGGTACCTAATTAAGCATTAGTATTCATAGTTCTTTACTTCTTGACTAAATTGTATCACCCATTTGAATACAATTGTCAGTAATATTAGTTTTACTTAGTTGTTTCAATAAAAAGGGCTCTCTCAAAAATCCCATTTAATTGAGGAGGAAGATATGCTAATTATTCTCTGTTTATGCCCATAGGGAGAATAGCTAGCCATCCCATAAGACTGTAACTAAGACCCTGGAGGTGACAGGCACATCCACCATGGAAGGCAAAGCACCTTCAAGAAAATAATTGGCCACCTGGATATTATCCCTGCAATACTCAAATCCACAGAGTAGTAACAAGCAACTTGAAATTTCTTTATAAATATTTATAATTCTCAAAAATTGGAAACAATCTAAATATCCATGAATATAGAATGACTTAAATAAATTACAAATACATCTGAATGGAATAGTATGCAGTCATTAAAAATAATAGTAAAGCTCTATAATTATTGACATGAAAAGGATTTTGAGACACTGTTGAGTAAAAGAAAAGCATGTCAGAAGATAGAATTTACAATATAAGAAAACATAAAGAAAGCTATGTAATGAAAAATGCTAACCATAGCCACCTTTGGGGAATGGAGCTTATAGGTGGGGTGACCAGATTTTCTGGTTTGCCTGGGGCAGTCTAATTTCTCCCCAAAATACTCCTATTTATATGATAAATTATGTGGTCATACTAGCTATTATAGTTTAATCAATACTTAAGTCTTGTATTTTTGCATTTTAGCCTAGCTTTCTTCTTATCATCAAGAAATAGCTATTTTCATTTAGGGGGAAAAGCATTTCATTATTATTATGTTTATTTCTGAGTCATTTAAATTGACTATCCCTGGGTTAATTTGAAGTGCTTGTATATGTTTTGGCCCAATTCAGTGATGCTCCCTAAACCCTAGGCACTGCAAGGCATGGAGAATCCAAGAAGAGATTCATTCCCTATTCTCCAAGATGCAGAGTTTGGTGCCACTGACAATTGTCCATGTACCAAGATAACAACTTTACATGCATTGTGTCCTTTAAGCTTCACAACTCTGAGAAGGAGGTAAGCACTGTCATTATTCCCCTTGTATAAGTGAGGAAGTATCAGAGAGTTTCAGCTACTTGCTCCAGGTTGCACAAATGGAATTTAAAGCTGGGTGCTCTGCTCCTAACTGCCAGCTAGAGTACAAGGTCTGAGGGCAGGCAGCAGACAGAAATAGGTAAATACAATGCTGTGTGGAAAATCCTATAATAAAAGTATCCAGAGTGTAGTAAGAGCACCGAGGCTGGGCAGATAACCCAGCCCAGGATGGGGAGAGTTGGGGGTTCTTAAAGGATAAGCAGAAAAAGGAGGTGGAGAAAGTGAGTGAGGGGCAAATCCAAGTAGAGGCAATAGAATGAGTATTCAGTATTGATGGAGTATTAAGGGAGTGACAAGTAATGTGGAGTTGGTGACCTGTAATGTGCAAAGGGGAAGGGGAGAGACCAAGCTGGCCCACAGAGGGTCTGGTGCACCTGCTGAGGAGCTTCTCCTGTGTCCAGAAGACAATGGCTGCCTGAGAATGATGGCCAACAGGGCCCTTCTACAGACTGTGCTGAACACCCTCTGGAACGTGAGCTGGAGGGCTAAGGCAGAGCGGGGGAGATCAGTGAGTACCCAATACATAGTGGCAGGAGGATTTCCTGTGACGTTACTGAAGTGTCAGCTTTAGGGCCCACCTCCAGAAGAGTCCCCTCACGAGGCCTATTTCTAATTTTGTTTTCATTGTGTAGTCTTCCTCTTACAAAGCCCCCTCCCAAAGCTGTTTAAACTTCTGGCCCCCAAACCTAGATCTTTCCCCTCTGAATAGTAATTGTTTTCTTGTGCCAGCTTTCAATTCCCAGTGCTTTAGTAAAGGTCATCTTTAAATTCTCTTTGACTTTAGTTTTTCTTCCTCTTTCTTTTTCAAAGAAATACCTTGTTTTTCTTAATATCCTAATCTATTTTTATCTTCTTGTTTTCATGTTGCCACCTAGTTACATTTGTTACTGTCAAACTTCTGCTGCATTTCAAACCATTCCTCTCTCTCTCTCCTGTACCTCATAGTATTTTTAAGTGTAAATAACAACAGAGGCTGGTGAACTGGAAATAGGAGAATGCAGTGTAGACCCCGAGCTTTATCATTACCTGTGTCCTTTCCACCCTCACCAGACCCACACCTTCTGAATCTTCTGGCAGCATCTGACTTAACTATTTAATACCAATGACCATATGTCCAACAATGCAACCAATTAGGTGTCCCCACTAGCAGATTAGTTAATACAGTCATCTTACCCATATTTCAGGATATAAACACCTTGAGGGAAGTAGCTAGGTTTGGGGGGGTTTGAGGGTATTTTTTTGTTTTTGTTTTTATTTTTTGCTTTTTGTTTTTTGCTGTCTACTAAAATTAAGTTAAACTTTTGATGTATAAATGAAAAGCCAATGAGACAGTATGACCTCACAATGTGCCTTTCATCATCCTTGCTCACACAATTCAGTCCACTTCCTGGACAGTCCACCTATCTCCCTCTCCATTGCTGGTCTGGAGAACATGCCTATTGCTCCATGCTTTTACAAGCCAAAAAAGGCAGGTCAGAGAGCAGAAGAGACATGAACAAAAATGCCTTAGTAACAAGTTCTAGGCCACTGAGTCCCCCAGCAAGGTCAAACATTATCTCACTTCTGAGTGCATTTTTCACCCTCCCAAGTCAAAGCAGTCAAACAAATGACCATAGGTTCACACTCACAATGTTAAATCAGTCAATAGCAATTAAAGGTCTTGCATAAAATCTGGCTGATTGGCCCACACAACTGGCAGGATTCTTGCTTAGGCTACTGAAGATCAATATCAGCTTATGTATCATGATGCCACATTGGTTATAGTTAAGATGTGTGAGCAGAAAGATCATGGTATCATCTAGGGAAAGTCAGCTGCTAAGCCTTCCAGAAACCTCATGGTTTGGATGGTCATGATGAATATATTACTGTCCAACATCAAACTTTCAACCTTAAGTATTTGAAAAATGGACTTGATCAATAACTCAAAAGATGATCAGACTTTTAGTACTAAACTCCAGCTAATTAAACTCATAAGAGACTAAAATATAAATCAGAACATCAGTTTATTCTTTTTACATGGGTCATCTCTAGAAGCTAGGAAGTTCCAGTTCCCTACCCCAAGTTCCACCTTTTCCTGCATCATGTTGAGTTAATCATCTGAAGGTTGCTTGCTGAGATAGAAGTAGAGCTAAGTCAAATCACAACTTTATTTTTAATTTCTTGAAAAATGGCCAGTCTGTCTTCCAAAGTTGCTACACCATTTTACATTCCCACCAGCAGTATGAGAGTTCCCATTTCTCCACATCTTCACCAGCACTTGTTATTCTCCGACCTCTGACTACAGCCATCATGCTGATTATGAAGTAAGAAATCTCTTGATTTGCATTTCCCTGATACTGAGTGTTTTCATGCACTTATTTATCATTACTATATTTTCTTTGGAGAAATGTCTTTTTGAATAATTTTTAATTTGTTTATTTGTCTTATTATTATTGAGTTGTAAGAATTCTTTATAAGGTCTAGATAAAGTCCACTTATCAGATATACATTCTTTTTTTATGTAAATAGCACATACACAAATGGCACTGACTAAAATATTAAAGCATTCTACCTCCCCCCCTGTTGCACTGTGTTTCTTTGTTTCTAAAACTCAAGATTTTTTTTTTTACTTTAATATTTCTGGCACTGAAATAATTTTGTTAACAATATGTGTATGGGTTTCTTTTCTCTCCATACCCAAAAGCTGAAATTAAAGCAATGGTGTATTTACAATCCCGGATGACTGATTAAAGGGCATCCAAGGTTACTACTGGGTAGTTAAGGTTTTGTAGATGGAAGAAGGAAGAACTGATGGGAAGAAAAACTGAAAGAGGCAAACCCCAACTTCAGATGTAGATCAGGGAATGTTGGAAGTGGAATGTGGGAAATATTTTTGTAAATATTCTTAATATAGAAAAACAACTAAATGCTCTTCTTTGTCAGGTACAAGGAAGCCCTTAATTAGGTAGCCAACTGCCAAGTGTTCACCGGGGCTCAGTGGCTCCTGCAGTCCTAATTGATCATGAATCAAATCACAAGGTGTTAACAAGAATGTAGAGACTCTAGGCTTTATTTCAACAACCTTCTGTACACTGGAAGAGGGTAGAAAAGATTCCTTATAAACTAAAATGACAGGTCTTCCAAGCCACAGTAAAGAGCCATTTTTTACTATACAGAATGGGCTCGCATCTTGTTTAGGTTCTTCTGGGTGTTAAGAATAGAAACTCCCACCCTCAAGCTGGCTTGGATACAAAATGGTGAAATGGTAGTTGTCATACAGAGATATGATAACCCAACTGATTGGTCACTAGCACCCATAGAGCCTTGGCAGAGTTCAGGGCAAGGATGACAAATCTCATGCTTATGAAGCTAGGGGTACATGGCCTCCCATGGATCAGTAATCTTAATAAAGGGAACATTTATTCAGGGCTGGCTACATGTCAGACACTGTTCTCATCACTTTACATTAGCTTATTTAATCCTTACAACAATCTATGAAGCACTGACTTCTATTATGTCCCTTTTAGAGATAAGAAAAGCAAGGCATTGAGAGATGAAGTAACTTGCCCAGAGTTACACAGTTGGAAGTGGTAGAGCCAGGATTCAAACCAAAACAGTTCACTTCCAGAGTCCATGTTTTAACCACTGGGCTTTGTTTTCCTTTGATGCAGGGTCACGGACTGAACCTCATGCTCCAAACATCTGCACACAAAGAGGGATGAGGTGTAACCTGTAAATGAATCTCTTATTTGTCCTTATCTTAGACTCTTAAAGCTGAACAGGACCTTCAAGACAATTTAGTATGGGGTTCTCACAAAGACCCCTGAGAGTCCCCAGACCATTCTAGGGGCAGTTGAGAGGTCAAAGGTTGTTTCAGAGTAATACTAAGACATTATTTGTCATTTTCAATGTGATAACATTTGCACTAATCACATAAAAGCAATAGTGAATAAAACTGCCAGTGCCTTAGCATAAATCAAAGCAGTGGAATCAAACTGTAGTAAAGGTCATTGTATTCTTCATCACTACAGAGAATCAGTATAAAAGAAAAAAGTGAGTGTCCCTTTAAGAATGTTTCTGATAAAACAGTAAAGATTATTAACTTCATTATACCTTGACTTTGAGTTAATGCTATGGGATGACATGGGAGGTACATAAAACATATCTGCTGGATTTCTAGTGCAATGATCCTGGGCAAAAGCACTTGGACAATTGTTGAGCTGTAAGCTGGACCAGCTGACTTTATCATGTGACATCATCTTTAATTGAGAGAATACCTGATAAGCCGTGGTTCTTCAGACTTGCGTATGAGGCAGACATCTTCTCAAAAACAACTAAGTGAGCCTATTACTTCAAGAAAAACAATTGGCATGTTTGTTGCAAATGATAAAATTCAGGCTTTCAAATAAAATGCTGAAGTTTGGAAGGCTAGTACCACAGTTAGCTTGACAGCTCCCTAATACTTAAAGGCTTTTCTGGTAGATTTGTAGTGACATTAACAAGTGTGATTTTTTGATATTGTACATTTTGTATTGTATATTTGATATTTTATAATGAGATGTGTCAACAATTGGAAGATCTACATAACTCAGTAAACCAACATTTTCTAATTGATGAGCATATGATGTTATAAAATCCATTCAAAATATAAGCTAGACTAATGAATTTTAATGAAACAGTTTGAAAAGTTCATTGATATCATTTCATATTCTACATTAGACCTGTCCTCACTTTTCCAATTACATATCTCTCTAAAGTTGGATTTTCTTTATATACTTCAACAAAACAACATATCATAACAGATTGAATGCAGATTGAATATAAGAATACAGATAACTTCCACCTAAGCAGACATTAAAAATATTTGCAAACATGCAAACCAATGTTATTCCTTTCAATACTTTTTAGTTTTGAATATAGTTATTTTCAGAAAAAGTTACTTATATTAATGAAATGTATTTATTTTACAGAATTAATATTTTTAAATGTATTCTTTTTAATGTTTAATATGGTAAATAATGATAGAATAACTCACATAAATAAATGCTCCTGAGGATTTTCAACAATTTTTTAAAAAGATTTTATTTATTATTTTTCAGAGAGAGGGGAAGAGAGAGAAATAGAGAGGAAAAGAAACATCAATGTATGGCTGCCTTTCACCTACCTCCTGGAGACTTGGCTTGCAACATGGTTATGTTGTCCTGGCTGGGAATCGAACCAGTGACCTTTGGGTTCACAGGCCAGAGCCTTGTCCACTGTGCCACCAGCCAGGGTGTTGAACAATTTTTAAGAGTCCTGAGAACCAAAAGTTGGAGACCTTCTGATCTAGTTCAATACTATCAACCATATTCCAGAAGTTTTCTTTAGAAAGAAAGGGTTATATGACCAAAATAAGTTTGAAAACTGTATTTAAAAGTACATGTATATATGACCCTGGCTGATGTGGTTTAGTTGGTCAGAGCGTTGTCTCGTAACTGAAGGGCTGCAAGTTTGATCCCCTATCAGGGCACATACCTAGATTATGGAGCATATGATTCCCAGTCTGGGCATGGATAGGGGGGTTTCTCACATTGATTTTTCTCTCTCCCTCCTTCTCTCTAAAAAGCAGTGAAAAAAATATCCTCGGGTGAAGATTTTTTAAAAAAAAATACATGTATATATGTAAAATACATTGCATATATGCATATATGTGTATTATTTTATTGTAGAACTCTTAAGAACCCAAATTATGGACTAATGGACATGGTGATGCTTTAGAGGGAGATGATGGTATACAGATTTCCCCAAGCATACTCAATCTCCAATTCTTTTTTTTAAGATTTTACTTATTCTTTTTAGAGAGAGGAGAACGGAGAGAAGGAGAGAAACATCAATGTACGGTTGCTTGTCACCTGCCTCCAGCTACAGACCTGGCTGGAGACCTGGCTTGCAACCTGGTTATGTGCCCTGGCTGGGGAATCGAGCCAGTGGCCTTTCGATTCACAGGCCAGTCCAATTCTTTATTCATGGAATATTTATTAACATTTTTAAGAAACAGTTTTCTTTTGGACCACATTTTGAGAAATAATTGGTTTATTACTATCTCATCATTTTGCACAGAAAAGAGTCTCAAAAAAGTGACTTGCCACAAATTACACTACAAATTAGCAGCAATACTGAGATTAGGACTCAAGTGGTCAGACTGCTAATCTAGTCTTCTTTTCTTTATTATATCCCAGAGGCTTCACCCGGTCCCACATTCACTGGAATGGATTATAGCAAGACCTTCTGTTTATTTGCACCAACCAGTGCTTCTAATCTGTTGCCTTTGAGAGATAATCCTACAAAATGTAACAGAACATAGATTCCAAAACAGTCAGAGATTACTTTTTATTGGGAGGGGATTATCTCTGTAATCCAATTAACTCAGCAAGCCCTGGAGAAAATGTAGGCTTTAGAATAGCTCTGGGGGGAGGAGTTGGAAAAAGAAGTTAATTCATAGTAACAGGTTGGAAAATAAAGTGCATTTACACTTTCCTAAATCCTAATCATTAATCTTCGAGGTGAACCAGTAGTTTTGGAAAGAATCTTAAAGCCACAAATCAAATACTTTTAATGTTTAGAATGCATTCTTGTGAATGTTGCAGTTTCCTGGGAGAGCTGAGTACATCACTCTTCCCTAAGTGAGAATTTTGGAAGTCATTCCAAATAGAGGTCATTCTATTTCCCTCTTCTTCTTGGATGCCAGGAAGCTTTGATCAGGTAACATAGACACCCAGATAACCAAATAAACATTATGATTCCACAGATGCTCCCAAATTCCTAGAGATGGGAGATTATTTATGTCACAATCTTTCACCTCTCAGTGGGTCAGTTTTGCCAATCTCCAAATGAAATTACCAGCACCTTCCAAATTCCCTTAACAATCTTCCCAGGTCTCCAGGCAACTTTCTGTCTAAACTCATGGTTGTAGCTGCTGAAAATCAGAGTGATGCCAGGTTGTTATTCTGACTTTCTTTACAGTGTCTCCTATGCTAATGTGATCAATAATTATGCAGAGGGCAATAATATTAAACAGCTTTTATCCCCTGAAGGAAACGCTTATGTGCTCAAGACAGCCTGCATTTTCTGACTATATTCCAAAATCTCTGAAGATTTTATTCATGCAAGGTAAGTTTGACCTTCAACTAAACTCAAATCTATAATTTAAAGTGGCCTCTTTGACTCAAAATCCTCTCCATTTCAATGCCAAATGGATCATCAGCTTCTCTCCAAGTAATATTCGCTCCAAAGGAAGGTTCCTGCTACTGATCGATGCACATTTTTGCATTTCTACTCAGAGCCTTAAGTTCTGCTCTCCAATATGTGACTATAGCTTAATTGATGGAGGAATGCAAAGAGATTCGCAGGCGGCTGACTACTGTCGACTCATTGACTTCCCTCAGAGAATTCTTCCACTTGTCTTTTAAATTTTCCTTTCTTGTCAAAATTGCAGGTGCAGATAAATGCTAGAATCTTATTTCAATCAGAAAGTGCCAAGAACAAGAAAAGATGGAGAATTTTGATTGTCGCTGAGGACAGAGCCTCAAACAGCTGGAGGCCTTCCATTCTCTTTTAGCTTCCATCCATACACGAAAAAAATGCACTAAGGATTTCACACAATTTGTGCGGAAGATGAGGAAATTTACACTGAAATGAAGAAACGCACTCCCAAAATAGCACTAACCTAGAAGAGCACTGCTGGGGGAAGAGAGACCTTGAATGTGGGAAGGTCAACCTTTGGGAAAGGGTCGAAGGGGTGCCCCAGAGGAAATTCCTATGCAGCAGTTAGCTGACAATGCACTTGCTTTTCCTTCCAGGGAGCTGTACAGCCAGCTCAGGGATTTTCACCTTGGCCAGATTTTCTCCCTCAGCCCAAACAAATGTGTGTTTCAAACAACTTCTGAATAAACCTGGAAATGGTTAGGAGAAGGAAAAGAACCAAACCAAATCAAACCAACCCTTCGTGGCTGTCATTCAGAGCCTCTCCACAGGGCAGGTGAAGCAACTTGTCTCAGGCTCCACCTGCTCACAATCCTGCTGCCGCACAGATTGAAAGATTTGGTCTCCAGCTGTCTCCCCACTAGCTTCTGGCCTGGGGCCTCAGCATTAGAGACTATCTTGGAGAATTTATGAATCACCAGCCTGCTGCCCAGCTCCTGACATGTAGGAGGTGCTCAATAATGAACAGATATACAGCACTTAGTGAATATGTATTTGTTCATGTATGAAAACACCAGAATCTATTCCTAGGCCAGATTTTTATCCTTCCCCGTTTCTGGTCTTAATCTCCCCTGCACCCCAGCCTTACCATTTTCTTACTCTGCTCTTCGTCTCCTCAGACCTACACTGTCCAATAGGATAGTCGCTGTCACATGTGGCCACTGAGCACTTGAAATGCAGCTGGTCCTAAGTGAAATGTGCTGCAAGTGTAAAATACCCACTGGATTTCAACGAATTAGTATAGAAAAAGAATGTGAACAATCTCATTAGTAATTTTTATATCGATTACATGTTGAAGTAATCCTATTTTGGATAAATTGGGTTAAATGACATTTAACTATTAAAGTTAATGTCACCCATTTTTTCTTATTCTCTTTTTAAGTGCAGTTTCTAGAAATGGTTCACATTCCATTTCTACTGGACAGCAGTGACTCAGACCTTACCTGGTTCCCACTCAGATGGCCTGTCAAATGGCAACCAATAACCTGACCAATATTGTGTCCGTCCATCCAGACCTAAGTCCTCCACAAGTTCCAGGTAGTCCCAGGAACAAGTAGCAGGCCCCTTTCACTGTCTCTCCCTCCGATCGGCTACACAACACCACACATGCAGCAAGGGCCTGCGGCAGGGCGTGCTTTGCTGCCCTCTACTGACAACATTCCAGTTCCCGCAAAGTCACCAGGCTCTGGCTTCTCTGGCCTCTCCTGCTGCATCAACCCATCTGGTGCTTTTCCTCTTCTTCCCACTTCCCCATCCTTAGCATTCTATTTTCAAGAGAAGAGAAGGGAGACTACGCCTTTTCAAAAGGAAACTGTATTCTAGAGAAGGCAGGGTTTTGTTTTTTTTCAAGATCGCTATGTATGTCGTACAAAATACAAGGATTTTGTATTCCTCACACTTCACTCAGCATTAATATCACCTGGGACGTTTGCTTAATATACAGATTACCAGATTACCAAACCTTTCTACTGCAAATGCTGGGTCAGTAGTTAGAGATGAAGGCTCAGTAATCTGGTTTGAACAGCACTGCCGGTGATTCTTGTTTACCCAGAAATTTGAGAGCTGTGGCTATGGAGCAGAGCTTCTCAAACTTGAAGGCGTTCACTGACCACCTAGGACCTTGTTAAATGCAGATTCTGATGCAGAAGATCAGGCTAGGGCCTGAGACCCCACACTGGTAACAGGCTCCCAGGCAATGCTGGTGCTGCTGGCCCACAGTCACACTTTGAGGAGTGAGGCTGTAGATTCTCAGGGTCCATGCCCACCCTCAGCCATGTACCCTTAATAGCACACCTGTTCTTTTCAGAATCACTACGAGTTCTGCTGCTACTTACCACTTCCTCTGAGGTGTCTCCAAAAATCAAGCTCAAATTGTCATTTTCTTTGGAAAAGCAAGGATGCCCCCTTTTGACAGCTCAAAATATTATTTGTAAAATGCCAGGAGGAACAGTAGGTATATTTTCTTCTAAAACAAAAAAATTTAATTATTTTATTAGTATTGGTTAGAAAGAATTCCCCTATCTAACAGATTCTGAATCCCCGTGTATTGAAACCATTTAAAGATCCCGGACGTTTCAGCCAAAGATCTAAGTGTTGCTGTCTGAGACCGCGCCCTCTGAAAGACAGCCCCCAAAATGAACTGCACAGGGGGAGCTGGCCTTAGGGAGTAAGTTGGCTACCTTTAAGAACTGTCCATGGTCTCCAATCTTCAAACTCATTTTCTGTCTTTATTTCTTAACCCTTTCCTTCTTGGCACCCAGCAAATATTTTTAGTGCTGTCAGATCAGGCCCTCATCCTGGTCAGGCTGTGACTGCTCCTAGATGTCCTAGTGACTGAAAGTTTGACAGTGAGGGAGTGAACGGGGAGTGCCTCTACTGTGCTGGCTTTGGTTAAACCATGAGTTTAAACTTTCTCTTTCTAATGGTGAATTTTGGATTTACCCAGAGTAATGCTTAAATTTCCCAAGACATCATAAGACTATATCATAAACTGTGCAATTTCCAGACAGTGAAATTGTGTTTATTAATCAGAAGCTCTTTTGGAGGGGACCTTAAATGACAAAACGTGATATATACATTAGAAGGTAAAAATTATCTGACCATTCTATTCCTGGTGTAATTTCCAAGCCTTAGAATGAGTCTAGCATATATCCACATATATAAGGCTGACCATTTGGTGTGGGGGTGGGGTGGGGGGTGGTGCTTGTTTGTTTGTTTCAAGGTCAAGGAAATAATCTATCTTGACACCTTCTCACCCTCACCCCTGCACTTGCAAAAGACTCCTTCCATAGTTAGCCACATAGTGCCCATTAAAGTCAAATTTCCTTAGATGAGGAAGTCACTGAATGCCTAATTACACATCCAATGCTGGGGAAAAAAATATTAAGATTGCATTTGCATTGCCAGCTCTCCTTTCCCATTACACAACAGAAGATTTATCCTTTCATCTAGTATGTGAGCATTGCTCTTGCAAGCTTGTGGTTCCATGTAACATATATTAGTATATCATTCACTATTAGCACCAGCCTTGACAATCTAGAAGTTATGCCTCTCTCAATGTTATATATAGTCTTTCTTCTAAGCTAGAAACAAACCAAACCAAAAATAATCACCAAATCCCACGTCCTGGCTGTCACTTACCCAGACAGAATGACATTGCAACACCCCAGGGCCCCACAGATCTCTTGCGAGCTGTGTGGATTCCTGCCATAGGCTGCACCCACTCAACTATCAAATGCAATTCGCTGGCAGAAAGCCCATTTAAACCTTTATCCAGTGGCATGTTTGGGTTTTTTTTCTGGACAGGTTACTTCTGCCTGCGGAAATAAGTGAGTGCTCAGTGATCAGTCATTGTCTAGGGATCAATCTTAGGCCTTACTGAAAGTGACCTAACAAAATAAACAATGCAACACACATGTATGTGTGTTCACCGATATTAATTTCCAAATGCTTAGACCTTGGAACATTTATGCAGTTTAATCAGAAGCAAAGCCCAATATTCACACTCTCAGACTCCAAGGTCAGAAAGTAACAAAAGAAAAACTACAACCTTTAATTGGGCTGCTGCCAAGGCCTCAGGTGTGTGGGTGTCACCTAGTTTTTCCAGATGTCAGCAGAGAGACAGGATTTGATAGATAGGTAACTTAGCCCTCAATTCTTGGGAACTGCTACTTCAATGCCTGGATCACCTCCCAATTCACATTGCTAGCAGGTTCCCAATAAAGGCGACTGACAGACTGTCGAGCTGAGGCAGCTACACTGGGGAACAATTTGCTGAGTGGCCCGGCAGAAGTCATGTCACACAGAGCCTCAGCAACCTGCCTGTGGAACGACCTAGCTTCCTGAGCTCCTTGCCCTGTGCTTCTCGAGATTCTGCCAGGATAAACCAAGTCCTAACAATTCAGTGCCCAGACACTGGCATGTGGAGACTGGGGCTGGACAATGAGGCCTTAGGGTTTCCTACTTCTCGTAGCTGCCATCACAAATGCTCCCAACTCTAACTTCCCAGTCTCCCCCAAGTCCTGTGTTTTCCAAAGTGGGAGTAAGAGGTGGAACCCCCAAGAGTCTTCCTGGGGTTCAAAGAATAGGGAAGAGCTGACTGCTGATGAGTGGCACTGGTCAACACAGCCCCTCAGAGCCTTAGCCTTGGCTTGTAACCCAGGTATAAGGCAGATGCCCCAGGGCCAGATGTCCAAAATCTCTGGGATTCTTCTCAAACTCCAAACTCATGACTTATGCCTCCCTGGAGTGATAGTCACAACCCCTGACCAGAGAGCCACCATCACACCAATTGAATAGCACTGATTTTTTTTTCTTTCTTTTGCATAGATCCCTAGTCTCTGTTTATCACAGTGGTTCTCAAAGGATTTGGTCTCAGGACCCCTTTACATTCTTTTTTTTTTTTTTTTTTTTTTTTTTTTTTTTTTTTTTTTTTTTTTTTTTTTTTTTAATTAAAGATTTTATTTCATTATTTTTAGAAGGAGGGGAAGGGAGAGAGGCAGAGAGGGAGAGAGACATCAATGTATGGTTGCTTTTAACCTGCCTCCAGCCACAGACCTGACTGGAGACCTGGTTTGCAACCTTATTATGTGCCCTGGCTGGGGAATTGAACCTGCAACCTTTGGGTTCGCAGGCCGGCACCTTATCCACTGTGCTACCAGCCAGGGAATCCTTTACATTCTTAAAAATTATTGAGGACCCTCAAGAGCTTGGGTTTATGTGGATTATACCTATCAAGCTGTACCATATTACACACATTCCATAAGCCACCAGACTGAAATCATCACATGTCAAGTAGCCTCTGGGAACTGTCACTGTATAGTTTGGAGAGACTGAGTGACAAAGGCAAAAAGCATCTTAATATATATATATATATTTTTTAAATATTTTATTTCATTATTTTTAGAAAGAGGGGAAGGGAGAGAGGCAGAGAGGGAGAGAGACATCAATGTATGTTTGCGTTTCACCTGCCTCCAGCCACAGACCTGACTGGAGACCTGGTTTGCAATCTGGTTATGTGCCCTGGTTGGGGAATCGAACCTGTGACTTTTGGGTTCGCAGGCCGGCACCTTATCCACTGCGCTACCAGCCAGGGCTTAATATTTTTTTGAGAACATAGCTTAGACCTCCCAGACCTATAGCTTTCTCAGAAGCCCCCAGAGGCCCACAGTTCACACTTAAACAATCACTGACCCATCAAATGACTATTTATTATTTTGTCTGATACCAGATTTATTCATCTATTCACTTGGTTCCTTGGTTTCTTCCACTTGCATGTAAGCTCCATGAAAGCAACCACTTGGTCCTCACCTGTTTCCAGAACAGTGCCTGAGATATAATGTGTGCATAATACATGTTTGTTATAACACTGAATAAATGACAGAGGTAATGTAGCAAGATAGACTCTTCCAAGAGAAGTGCTGGAAATTCTAAGACAATACAGTAATGCATGTTGCATAGCACCTACCACATGGTCTGCATTCAATTTCCTTACATTTCCTCATGGCTGAGAGGGTATCAGATTGGATCCTCCAGGATCCCAACAGACTTCACAGGTCTGGTTATGATCAAGGATCTGGGGTTGCTAATAGCCCTGCCTCAAGGCAAGATCCCAGAGAAGTCCTGACTATTTCTCAGGCACAGATAATGATCCCTAAACAAGAACATGGCAGAAATTCCTCCTTCCTGCAGCTTGTTTCACCGGTTGAACTCAACCAGGTTCCAAGTCCTTCAGTGCTGACTAAAATTGACTAGAGTCAATCACTACTTAGTTTCTACTCTGCTGTGAAACCTAAAGAGAATTACCACAGTCAGATGAAGTCACTAAGCTCTGTTCTTAAACAAAAAAAAAATTAAAGTCCATTTTATGGGGCACATCCTGATTGGCAGACATATCTTTCCCATACTACAACATCCCTCCCTCCAGAATATCTCTTTGCATTGCTTAGGTTCCTATGTCTACAGTACAGGCAGGTGACCCTGCTTCAGTTCTATCTCTCTATGGTCAATCAACATCATACAATGTTTAAAAAAAGTTTTAATACAGGAAGGATGTAAACTCGCACCACAGTGTTCCATTGATCAGCAGATGTGAGTTTTGCTCTATAAATTCTGGATGTAAGAAACACCACGTTGATTTTTTTAGCTACTCTCTCCCCTCTGTCTGGTGGGATATTTGGCTCCAGGTGTTACAGCCTCCCCTCCCACATGGCAAGCCCAACAGTGGTCATCACTGAGAAGCACTGTCTCCGGGGGCATGGACACCTTAGAAAGCAGGTAGCTTTCTTGGGAGATGGAGGGTGATGAGGAAAGAGGGTCTATTTTAAATGGGATTACCAGAGAAAGCCAGTGTGGCCAGTGCAGAGTGAGCGTGAATTCAAGAAGGAAGGGGAGGACATTTCATGTCAACTTTGAAAGCTTTGTCAAGGAAAGGACTTCAATTAACGTGTGCTAAACACCATTAGATGGCCATGAGTAGCAGGTGACATTGCTGACTCACTCTTTATATATGGTAGAGCACTCATGCTGCTATGTGGAAAATAGACTGTAGGTATGGGAGGAAAGCAAGAATTATGGCAGATAGACCAGAAGATAGGAGGATATTACAAGAATCCAAAGGAGAAAAAGGGATGCCTTGGACTAGCAAGTGGAAGCAATGAGAGATTGTTTCACCAAGACATATTTTGAAAATGGAACTGCTATAACTTGCAGTTAGACTGATATGGGTAAAAGGAAATAGAATAATCAATGATGATTCCTGGTTGTTCAACCTGAGCAAAATCTAGGCAAATAAACTGAGATAGAGAAAATGGTGGTAGGTGCAGATGTGAGAGATAAAATGAAGTTCTATATTGAAGAGGTCTAATTTGAGATAGCTACTGAACATCCCCTTGGAAATGTCAGATAGACAGATAGACTTATGGAGTATGGAGCAGGGTATGGCAGAGATCAGAAGGGCTGAAAAAATACATATATTTGGAAGATAATGGTAAGTAGACCTACTCACTAGAAGGTCATAATTTGACCTGTGTGATCCTGTCTTCTTTTTCTCTTTAATAAGCTAAGAATTGATAGAAAAGGTAAAATGATAGTTGGGACAGCAGAGGCAATTAACCATCTCTTAATACATTCTCCTTTGTCCCATCTTTGGCCCTAATCATCACTTCTAGGAGCACAGGAAAAGTCCCTGTCAAAATGGTACTTCAAAGGTGTACCTTTTCTGGAATATTGTTGTTCACAAAGGAAGGGAAATGGAGCCACTGCTGGAGGAAAATGTGGGATCAGAAGGTATTTTATTAACTGGGAAATCTTATCAGTTAATATGCTGAACGGATTGACCCAGTAGAGAGGGGACAGTAATGATACAGAAAAAAAATATATATATATATCATTGGAGGAGCAAGGCCTTGGGGAGACAAAAGTGAGGGACCACTGCATAAGTGGTACCTGTGGGAGTGGGATATTCATCATAACTATCAGGAAGCAGAATGTACAAGGCCACCAGTGCAGGTATGTTTGAAGGTTTTGAGGTCATCCTATGCTGACTTTTTATTTATTCAGTGAAAAAGCGGGGAGCCAGACCAATAGCTAAGAAAGATAAGGAAAGAACTGACATCGACAGTTTTACAACAGAGGAAAGGGTATAGAATAGTCATTTCAGAAGAGATTAGCTTGGCCCTGGCAATGTGTAGGGCAGTAGGGCAAGGCTGTGAGCTCTTGAGATTCAGTGGAGTTGAATCAATTGTGAGCTTTTCTTCAGTAACATCCAGCTGCTCAGGGGCAGGCAGGGAGTAGGGGCAATGGTGGGTTTAATCAGAGCTGAGGTTTTGCTAGGGAAATATGGAGGGAGAAAAGGGCAGGTAAATTGAATATTATGTAAGAATGTCATTTTAGGGATGAAACACGGAATCTAAATTGAATAAGCTGGGAAGTAAGGACACAAGGAGGGCTGTGGGAAAGCAAGGTGAGGTTGGTGGAGCAGAAGTCCCAGTGAGGCTGAAGAATGCTGGGCCTCATAAAGATAACATGTGGGGGTTTCCATAGATTTCCTCCACATTGTAGCACACTTGTTCCCACTGTTCTTACTGTGATTCCCAGGCATTGCTACACTTTTTACATTTCTGTTGGATCAAATTGAAGTCAGGGTGATAGTCTCAGTCACCTCAGAGATATGCCTGCCTCAATTCTTCTGCAGTTGAGACTCATAGCTCCCCAGACCTACCTCACTTTCACTAGGGAGAGAGAAACCTATTTCCTTTTGTTCATGATCATTTTTCTTCCCCTCTCTTGGTTACCTTCCTTCCTTACATCCTCCTCTCCCTCCATGGGCCACCTGAGGCCCAGTAGAAACTTCTCTCCAACCAGCCCACTGATTCCTTTCCCTATGGTGCCTCCTGCACTACAGTTGTGTCCCAGTTTTTCTGTTGACTACTTTTTTTGTGAATCAAATTAGAATAATGAGTAGGTACAGACAGGTAAAACTTACGGGGGAAGGATGTGGCTGTCACCCTTTTCACGAGGAATCACTGGCAACAGTATAGAACTAATTCAGTCTACACATGCAGTCAGAGAGAGTCCCTTGTTCTGTATGCACTCTTAAGACAGCATAATTATTTGGGAGCTTGTCTTGCTCAGGAGGATGGCTAACACAGGGCAATAGCTGGCTCTGGCCATGTAATTAAAAGCCCCAAATTCATAAAGAAGAATGGATTAATAACCTGTCAAGAGGATGGAAGGGATTTGTTTCAGCACAAGCCCAAGATCTCCTCTGGCTCCAAAGTTTTAAACTCTGCTGTAAAGTAATTATTTTCTATAATAGCAACTTTTATTTTAGCAAAGACCATTGGTTGTATGTCAAAATCCTTTCTCTCTCTCTCTCTCTTTTTTAAAGCAATACTACTTCTAAATTTTAGCTGGATACGTGACCATATCAATAAAAACTATATTTCCCAGGCTCCCTTGCAGTGTGTTATGGTCATATGTCTAAATTCTGAGAACAATGTAACCAGCCCTTCACCCTTTACCCTGTTTCTATCCTGCTGCCTGGAAGGGCAAAGAAACAGGAGAGAAGGAGCCAAGGTCCCTGATGGCCCTGTGGAGCTGCACCACTATACCTGCCCTGATTCATCTTCTCAAGGGAGAAATAGTCTTCTCTCTTGTTCAACTCACTGTATTTTGGGGTTTCTGTTACATGTATCTGAAATGGTATCCTAACAGCCTCAGCCTTCTCTTTCTTTAGCCATGTATGTGTCAAACACATACAAAATGCCTAACTCATGGTCTGATCTTTTCATCCTTCATTCATTCTTGAATCTATCATTGATAAAACTGTCACTTTGGTGATTTTTCCTCTTAATAATGGAAATTTTAAAATTATATCTAAGATAAGGACAAGTCTTCTTTCTGAGTATCTTATATCTACAAATGCAATGGCTAGATCCTATTCCCAAATTTCTGGTGATAAATGAATGTCTTTAGGTAAGGCAAACAGCAAATATTGGAGTAACTGAACAATAATCTTTGAATAGTAACCTTTAAACAGTTGTGTTTAGTTCTGAGCATTCTAATAGAAATTATTTCCTTTTCAAGATGCCATCTTGCCCCTACTCTATTTGTATTGTTATTGCTAAACCTTCCAATTTTAATTATCATTTAATTATCTTTATCTACAGTTGAGTGCCCCCCCTTCTGTTGGAAAGCTTATTTTACATAAACCAAACTATGGGTAATTACCTATCAAAAGCAGATTTATCTAAATTCCCACTGAAACCAGATGAGGCAGTTCCTTTAAGTCATAAAATCACTCAACATTAGATCCAAGGGAAAAAGGACAGCATTGAATTTATAGAACCAACAACATTATAGTTACTATAGGGAATCAATTCTTATCCATATTGACTGCTGTGGGAGTATGGAATCTTGATTCTAGATTCATCACCTAGGATGTATATTGTGGCAGATACTATAAGTGGATTCACTTACCCCTTTTTCTTGCCTTTACTACAGAGGCTGTAGGAAAAAAAGTAAAGCCTTGTGTTCTCAGCCCCACCTCATCCACTTGCAGTGAACAGACACCATTATATAATTTTGGCCAATGAAACATATGGAGAAATCTCCTATTTAAAATAAGAATTACCAGTATTTCCACTCTTAGGTATATACTCCAAAGAATTAAAGGGAGGGACTCAAACAGATACCTGTATACCCACATTCATAACAGCATTATTCACAAAAGCCAAAGGGTATAAACAAAGTGTCCATCAACAAATGATTAGAACAACAAAACATGGCGTATACACATAATGAAATAGTATTTAACCATAAAAGGAATGAATCCTAATGTATGCAACAGTAGGGGTGAACCTTGAAAACATTCTGCTAAGTAAAATAAGCCAGATGCAAAAGGATTTGGCTTGTATGAGGTGCCTAGTATAGGCAAAGGCACAGAGACAGAAAACAGAACAGAAATTACCTGAGGCAAGGGGCAAGAGAAAATAAGGAGTTGTGTTTAACAGATTCACAGTTTATATTGGGATGATAAACAAGTTCAGGAAATGAATAGTGGTAGTGGTTGCACAACATTGTAAATGTACTTAATGTCATGAAATTGTACACTTAAAATGGTCTAAATGTTAAATATTATTATATATAACACCTTAATAAAAATATGAATTAAAAATGTATACTTAATTTTTACTTAACAAATTGCAAGTCTGGATCTCTCAATTCTGTATTTTACTTAAAGATTCAATATGCTATTGATTTTAAATAGAATTCTAATTCTATTCTGCATTGCTATTGCTAAGTCTCCCAATTTTAATTATCATTTAATTATCTTTATCTACAGTTGAGTGCTCCCCCACACATACTTCCTTTGGAAAGCCAGTCCAAAGGTGCCTTTAAGGCAGCTCGTTTTTACCCTGAGGCAAACTAAAGATAGAAACAATAATAAACAAAGACAGAGAATTGTGGCTTCCTAAATATTATTTTGCTTCTCTACCTTGAACACTTGGGGAAAGATACACAACTTGCCACTTGATGATGATGAAGAAAGGAGTCCTTTCTGGAGGCTAAATATGACCATGGCAGAGGAGCAAGAGGAGAGATATCCTTTTTGGATTTTGTTTTGTTTTTTAATCCTTATCTAAGCACATTTTTTCATTGCTTTTTATAAGTAAAGGAGAGAAGGGAAACAAAGAAATATCAATGCAAGAGAGAAGCATATATTGGTTTTTTCTCATATACTCTTAGACCAAGGATCAAACCCAAAACCTGGGTATGTGTCCTGACTGTGAATCAGACTCACTCCAATCAACTGAGTCACACTGCCCAAGGCAAGAGATATTCTTTACACAAGTTGGAGCCATTCCTTCATTTGGGGGTGTCCTGCCACAATATTTTATCCAGACATTTGGGAAGCACATCAATGATGGGCAGTGTCGGCCAGAAGACAGGGCAGCCACCAAGGCCTGAGTGTCTATACCTTGGGGCTTTCCCCTACTCTCTTCTGGATTCTGGATCCCTGCTTGACACATGGTTCTTACTTGCTAATTATAATAAGCTAACATTTGTCAAGTGCTTGTGTTGCCAAGCACCACCAGAAGCATTTTATACATATAAGCTCATTTATATTTTACAATATTCCTGTCAAGTACCTACATATTATTATTTCCACTTTACAGATGAGAAAATTGGGCAAAGAAAAGTTTGGATAATCTGTCCAAGGTCACACAGATAAATAGTGGCAGAGCCAAGATCAGAACCCAGACCCTCTGGCTCCAGATCCCTCGTACTTAACCATGACTTTATGCTGCTTCTTAGTTCCCATAGATAATTGTTTCCTCCAGGTAGTATCTCAGTCCTCAATTGTTCTTTAACTTCAAAATATTTTTAATTAGTACACCATCTGCCATCACCAGATTATTTACAAAAAAAACAAGAGTAATGTGCATCTCTGCGTCAAATAACTTTCTATTTCATCATTATATTAATTAGGGTAATATTAGCAGCTATTATGACTACAGCCCCTAAGTCTTATTTGCCTAGCACAATGTAAGTCTAATTCTTGCTAAAGTAAAACGCAAAATAGGTTTTCCTAGTCAGATAATGACTCTTACAAATGGACTTCCATCTTATGGTTCCATCTTGAAAGCTCATGGCTTCTAAGGTCACCATGCTCTTCTGGATCAAGAGGAAATGGAAGGAGCAAGGAGTCTCATCTGTTAGAGCGTATTCGGGCCCAGGACGGAAAGTGGCGTACACTACATGGGCCATTGGCTGCAACTGAGTCACATGGCCACACCTAACAGCAAAGAAGGGTGGGAAATGTCAACAAGCTGTGTGTCAGGGAAAATGAGAAAAAGAGCTCTGGGTGAACACATGGCAGGCAGTCTCTGCCCTAAGTCTTCCCACAATGCATTTTCATTGTCAAGGTTTTTACAGCTCTCCCGAGCCAGATTTAGGTCCCTACAAAGTGTCAGCTCTCCTGAGCTGGATTTAAGTCACTTTAAAGTGTCATGAGCATATAGGAGGGACCAAACCAAAAAGTGAAGACTTCTCCCAATCCTCCTCTAGACTAATCTATTATTACCTACCCTCATGCTTTTATTAACCTTATAGATTTTTAAATCACAAGTAATATGGAACAGTCTGAAGCTTTAACCAATGATCCCATATACAGGTATCAGGTATGGTCTGATAATATAAAACACATATGTCCCAGCTATCAGCACTTTTGGGAAACTTGTATTTTAATACCATTGTGAGCAAACATTATCTTACAACAAATAAGATCACAATCTCAACCAGCAGGAAACCGAGTTCCAATTTTAGCCCCTTTTCTGTTTAATCTATACTTTAATAGTCTAGTATGACTTTTAGGTTCACTGAATGCATATTTGTATGTTATACCAGATAAAAAGGGGATGGTACTGGGGTCTCTCTATCAAAACTAGGAATGGCCCCAGAAAGCAATTGGTCTGCACATCTATTTTCAAACAAAAATATATTTATTTCCTGCAGTAAAGTAAGATAATAGTTAAGCTGTAAGATTAAATTAAGGTGTGGCTTTTAAAACACATTAGCAGCATAAGATGACTTTTAAAGAAAAATTCCACTCCTTAAAAATCTAGCATGATATATCCATAAATTTAGTTGGTACTTGCTCTAAATACATCTCTTGCAAATATGCCAAACATACATATTTAAATAAGGACCAACAGGCAATATTCAAAATTGAAAAGATTGCCCTGGCTGGTAGCACAGTGGATAAGATGCCGGCCTGTGAACCCAAAGGTCACAGGTTCGATTCCCCAGCCAGGGCACATAATCAGGTTGCAAACCAGGTCTCCAGTCAGGTCTGTGGCTGGAGGCAGGTGAAACGCAACCATACATTGATATCTCTCTCTCCCTCTCTGCCTCTCTCCCTTCCCCTCTTTCTAAAAATAATGAAATAAAATCTTTAAAAAAAAAAAAGAAAAGAAAAGAGTAACCATTATGTTCAGCCAATATGATTATGGGTAACATAATCCCATAATCAAATTTTTCTCTAATATTTCTATGATTTTTATAATTTATTGCAAAAAGTGAAAGGAAGAATTTTTTCCTGTCTTTAATATAACTATAACAAGTCTTCAATCCTTCAGTGAGTAAGTCACCATTTCTATTTAGTTTGGCAGGCTGACTAGTTCCAAAGTGAGTGAAAGACTTTTTAAAATTATAGTTTCATGATGAAGATGGATGGAAATTCTTTGGGAGGAAGTGGGTGGGTGAGGAAGGGGACTGAGGGGAGCAAAAAGGGGATGGATGTAATACAACAACAATAAAATTTTAAAAAAGATAGATGGAAATTAGTTTTTAAAAGACAAAAGAACACTTTCCTAGAGGATATACACACACTGGTTAGTCTTTTCTAAACACTGAGGATACTCAAAGCCTACTATGCTGACCAGCACTTTTCATTATTAAGAAGCTGAGAGGTGAAGGTACTCTTTGACTTAGAGAATATTTTATTTGCAGAAACTCCAAAGAGATCCTTTCTTAAATATCCACTGTGTTTAGTATTCAGTATCACCTCAGGGATTTACTGAGAATGCCAAAGAAGTCTGCTTTGCTCCTTAGGCAAAGGTTAGCCATTTCAGGGAATTGGTTTATGTGATGTGTTTTCTTATGGGCAATATAATTCTGTCCCTAAAAAGCACTGTCTCTAAAAATTGCTGAAGCAAGATCTTTCAAACTGCTTGAACATTCTTGAGATTCTTACACTCATCAGAGAGTATGAAAATGTGTCACTTGAATTAAGGCCAAGACTTCCTATGTTTATTAAAAATTTATTTTTAAGGCTATTTTAGGTGCTGGGGAGTCCTTACCTCACCTACTTAGGTGTTACTTAACATCCAAGAAGACTTAGGGGCATTTGTAGCTTCCCCAAGAGGTCAAGTCAGGCATTCAGAACTCTCTCCCTCATTTGTTCTGGTATTTTGAGCTCAGACATATGCAGAGAGTTATTGTAGTTCTCCATTTCCTGTGTTCATAATTCAGTATTTATTTCTAACAAATCCTTTATATATATAAAAGTTACCTACTAGCAAATGATGCTTAGGATGAGTAATTTCATCTTGATTATAAAAAACATGATGTAGAAGAAAAGAAGGAATTCACATATGACAATGGTCAGGAAAATGTCCCTACTTCTTGTTGGCAGACAATTCTCCATGAGTCCCTTTGTGTGTGTGCTCAACTTGTGACAGATTTTATTTCAGACTACATGTTCAAGCACGCAGTCTTAGAAGATAGAGATAGTGTCTCACTCAAGAACGCAGGAAAGATCTGGTTGCTGTCCAGGGTAATATAAATAATGTTTCTATTCAGGACCAAGTTTGAACAGGTTTGTAAGCAACCTCCTTGTAAGAATTGGTGGTTTCTTAAGCTCATGGTCCCTCAGCTGTGGTGCAAACTCACTCAATGTTCAGCCTCCCCTGTGAGACTTGGGGGACAAGGGGAATGAGTAAAAACATGAAGATCATGTTGCCTACTGTGCCATAGGTAGAAAAGTCCTTTGTTTTTGACCCAGAAGCCTCATGTCCTGTTCCAACATCTAGGAAACTGGAAGACTATCTTGTTAGCCTAAAAGGGTAAAATGTGAAACCCTTCACCATTCTTAATTCTCCTAACAGGAGATAGCCCACTGTTAGGAGGAGGATCCTCCTTAACCATAATAGAAAGGAACTTTAATTTCACAGGCAAAACAAATAAGATGTATGATGGCAAAGTATTAATGTTTTCCTTTCACTCATATGTACTTATCTCTGGCAATTTGAGAAAATTCATTATACTCACCAAAGAACATAATTAATATACTTCACCACAGACATATTAATAGTGTTCCCTGAATGTCTTTAACAAATGTAATGCCACTATAAGTACTAGCAATGTGAACTGGCTACACAATTAATTTTGAAAGATTTCCCCTGAGATAGCTGGTCTTAGTCTCATCAAATAGATCAGAGTTTGACCAGGAAAATATGGTACTTCAAGGAATGTACCCATTATTTCAGGAATGCAAGAATGATTCAACACCTACAAATCATCAATGTGGTCTACCATATTAACAAAATGAAGAATAAAATTATATGATTATCTCAAAAGATGCAGAAATGGCATTTGACAAAATTCATAAAATTCATCCATTTATGATTTTTAAAAAACTCCGCACCACAAAGTAGATATTGAGGGAGTGTATTTCAACATAATTAAGGCCATATATGACAAGCCCACAGCTAACATCATACTCAAAGCTGAAAGCCTTTCCTCTAAGATCAGGACCAAAATAAGGATTATCACTCTTGCCACTTTTATTCAACATAGTTTGGAAGGCCTAGTCAAAGCAATTAGGCAAGAAAAAGAAATAAAAGGCATCCAAATTGGAAAAAAAAGGTTAAAAACATTACTGGTTGTGGGGACCAAGTGGAGCTATACTAATCTCCTCACAGGACTGATCTGGAATTACAACTTAATTGGGAAAAAATCATCTGGGATAATCAACAGAACACCAGCAGGAAAGAAGCCTTATAACCCTAGACAGTACAGAAGAGGATGCTTCATCACAACGTGACTGGTAGGAATTGTGGACTTGAGAGGGCTGGCTAGGCTCCCACACAGGGCAGCAGTCAAATGGCGTAGAGCCAGTGATTTCACCTGAGAAGGGTGGGTTCTAAACTCCCAGCTGGGCTTCCCAGCCTATAACAACACAGCTGAGAGCCAAACAGCATCCAGCTGTGACAAACAAAAAAGCTTCAGGGTTTGCTAGCCTTAGAGCCCTAAAGACAGAGAATTACTAAAGTGACCACAAATAAAAATACATTAGCACCCACTTACCCTGGGCTCTAGCAGAGGGAAGGAGGCAGAGTGGGCTAGAGATACTTAAAGAGAGTTTGGAGTGGTGGCTTGGAGTAAAGAAATGAGGGAGCAGTTGACAGAATCCCAGTGATGGCCCATCCCCCACACTGCAGGTGGACTATGCTACACCAACTGGCTTCCACCTGAGGGGTCCTCATAGCCCTGTCCACTGGAACCAATCTGCCCCATCCAGTGGTGGCTGAGCCTGGCGCCTGATCACAATTCATTGATTTACAACTAAATCAGTCTGTCTCCTCTTGCGGCATCTGAGCCTGGTGGCTGATCAGAGATGTGTTGATTTACAACTGAATCAATCTGTATTGCACAGTGGAGTCTGGGCCTGGCGGCTGATCACTGATTCACTGATTTACAACTGAATCAATTTGTCCCAAGCTGCATCTGAACCTGGTGCTGATCACAGATTCATTGGATTAAAACTGAATCAATCTGTTCCACCAAGCTGCATCTGAGCCCGGTGTTGATCACAGATTCATTGATGTACAACTGAATCAATCTATCCAGCCCAGCAACATCTAAGCCTGCCAGATGATCACAGATTCATTCATTGAATTACAACTGAATCAATCTGTCTAGCCCAGTGGCACCTGAGCCTGGTGGTTGACCATAGATTCATTGGATTATAACTGAATTAATTGGCCCTGCCTACTGGTACCTAAGGTGACCACCAGTCACAGATTCATTGATTTATAACTGAATCAACCTCCTGCCCATCAGCACCTGAGCCTAGTGGCTGATCACACATTGATAAAATTACAACTGGATCAATTCGCCCAGCTTAGAGGTACCTGAGCCTGGCAACTGATCACAGTTTGATTGGATTACAACTGAATTAATTGGCTCTGCCCAGTGGTGCCTAAGGTGACCACCAATTGATTGGCTTACAACAGAGCCAATCAGTCCTGCCAAGCAGTACCTACACCCAATAGCTGAACAGAGATCAATTGGATTAAAAACTGAAAGGCACAAGCAAAGATAGTGGATCTCTTGTTGGCTCCAACAGACTGACTAGGCCCAGACTATGGAATGATCTGACCTATGGAATGATGTGAACCCAGGAAGTAAGGAAAGTGCACATCTACATGACACAAGGTCACACCACAAAGATAAGAACTCAAAAAAGCCCAATCTAAAAAGCAAAACAAACAAGAAGAGACACCTAAAAATGGGGAGAAAAAGAAAGTCAATCACCAAAAGGAAAGGAGGCATCCTCAGAAAGATCACTAAATGGAATAGAGGCAAGCAAACATTCAGATATGGAATTCAAAATAATGATGATAGAGAAGCTCAATGAGCTCAGTGAGCTCAAAGAAAACTACAAACAACTCCAGAGAAGCTACAAGGAACTTACTGAGAACTACACCAGAATTAAAAAGGATATAGAAAGTATCAATAAGAGCCAGGAGGAAATGAAAAATACAATTTCTGAATTGAAGAATACAGTAAAAGGAATCAACAGCAGGCTAGAGGAAGCAGAGGATCGGATCAGCAAGCTGGAGGACAACGTAGAAAAATATTCCGAGATAGAGAAACAGAAATGAAAAAAGAAAAAAGACTCAAAAAGAATGGAGAGGTTTTAAAAGAGCTGCAGGACAACATGAAAAGCAATCATATACATGTCATAAGGATACTAGAAGAAGAAGAAAAACAAGGGATGGAAAATCTGTTCGAAAAAGTAATGACAGAAAACTTCCCTAACTTGACGAATGAAAATGTAACTCAAGTTCAGGAAGCACAGAGGGTCCCAATGAAGATGAACCCAAACAGAGCCACTCCAAGACACATCATAATTAAAATGACAAATTTTAAAGACAAGGAGAGAATCCTAAATGCAGCAAGAGAGAAACAACTAATAATATATAAGGGGGCTCTGATAAGTTTATCAAATGATATCTCAACAGAAACACTGCAAGCCATAGGGAATGGCAAAAAATATTCCAAGTAATGAAAACAAAGGCCTGCAACCAAGAATACTCTACCCAGCAAGGCTATTCAACATCATTTTGGAAATTCTAGCCATAGCAATCAGACAAGAAAAAGGAATCAAAGGTGTTCAAATCGGAAAGGAGGAAGTAAAACTGTCATTATCTGCAGAAGACATGATAGTGTACATACAAAACCCAATAGAATCCACCAAAAACCTACTTGCCCTAATAAGCACATTTATCAAAATAGCTGGACATAAAGTCAATATTCAGAAATCAAAGACAGTCTTGTATACTAGTAATGAAATATCAGAGATAGAACCTAGAAAACAAATCCCATTTACCATAGCAACAACAAATACTTAGGAATAAACTTAACCAAGGAGGTAAAAGACTTACTCTCTGAAAACTACAGAACACTGAAGAAATAAATTAAGGAAGATACAAATAAATGGAAGCATATACCATGTTCATGGATAGGAAGAATTAACATTATTAAAATGTCCATACTACCCAAAGCAATCTATAGATTCAATGCAATCCCAATTAAAATACCAATGACATATTTCACAGATCTAGAAAAAATACTTCAAAAATTTATATGGGCCAAAAATGGCCACCAATTGCCACAGCCATCTTGAGAAAGAAGAACAAAGTTGGAGGAATCACAGTACTGGATATCAAACTATATTACAAGTCCACTGTAATCAAACAGTCTGGTACTGGTACTATATAGAGAGAGAAAGAGAGACAATAGAGCAGAATAGAGATCCCAAAAATAAACCTAGGACTCTATGGTCAACTAATATTTGACAAAGGGGGAAAGAACATTAAATGGAGTACAAATTGTCTCTTCAACATGTGGTGTTGGGAGAATTAAACAGGGACATGCAAAAAAATAAAAATAAAACTAGACCACCAACTTATACCATATACCAGAATAAATTCAAGATGGATAAAGGACTTAAACACAAGCTGTGACACCATAAAAGTTCTAGAGGAAAACAGAAGAAATAAAATTTCAGATATCCTACATACCAATATTTTCACCAATACTTCTCCAAGGGCAAAGGAAATAAAGTAACAAATAAACAAATGAGACTATATCAAACTGAAAAGTTTCTGCTCAGGTAAAGAAAACATCAGCAAATTTAAAAGGAAACCAACTGTATGGGAAAACATATTTGCCAATGATACTTCAGACAAGGGTTTGAAGAATGTATGTGACTCAACACCAGGGAGACAAACAGCCCAACTGAAAAATGGGCAAAGGACCTGAACACACACTTGTCTTCAGAGGACATACAAAGGGCCCTTAGGCATATGAAAGAATGCTCAACATCACAAGTCATCAGGGAGATGCAAATTAAAACCACAGTGAGATACCACCTCACTAGCAGAATGGCCATCATTAACAAATTGACAAACAACAAGTGCTGGCAAGGATGTGGAGTACAGGGAACCCTAGTGCACTGTTGGTGGGAATGCAGCTGGTGCAGCCAGTATGGAAAACAGTATGGAATTTCCTCAAAAAAAAAAAAAAAAAAACTAAACTAAAAATAAAACTGCCTTTTGATCCAGCGATTCCACTGTTAGGGTTATACCTGAAGAACTCTGAAACACCAATTCATAAGAACCTGTGTACCCTATGCTTATAGCAGCTATTTATAATAGCCAAGTGCTAGAAATAGCCTAAGTGCCCATTAGTAAATGAATGGATCAAAAAACTTTGGCACATTTACACATTGGAATACTACACAGAAGAACGAAAAAAGAAACTCCTATCTTTTGCAACAACATAGATGAAACTGGAGAGTATTTTGCTTAGTAAAATAAGTCAGTCAGTGAAAGACAAATACCATATGATCTCACCCAATACAGGAGACTAATGAACAAAATAAACAAACAAGCAAAACAGAACCAGAGACATGGAAACAAGGAACAGACTTTTAGTGTGCGGGGGCTGGGGTGGGGGGAGAGGCAAAGAAGGGGAACAGTTTAGACAAGGAACTAACATGGATAACACATGGACATGGACAACATGTGGGATTGACTCTGCAAGGTGGATGGGGGGGGCAGGGGAGAGCAGTGGGGTAAAAATGGGATAAATGTAATACAACAACAATAAAATTAAAGTGAAAAATGTTACTAGTTGTAGATATAATGATATTATATACAGAAAACCCAAAACAATTCATCAAAAACTGTTATAACTAATAAACAAATTCAATAAAGTTGCAGGGTACAAACTCAATATGCAAAAATCTGTTGTGTTTTTATATATTAACAATGAGAAATAAAATAATCCATTTATAACTGTATCAAAAAGAATAAAATACCTAGGAATAAATTTACCCAAGGAGGTGAAGCACCTGTATATTGAAAACTAAAAGACATTAATGAAGTAAATTGAAAAAGACACAAATAAGTGAAAAGATATTTTATGCTCATGGGTTAGAAGAATCTATATTGTTAAAATAGTCATTGAGGTCCATCATGTGGAGGGTCCAGGGCAGGCAGGGTGAGGGACAGCTGTCCCTTGGTTACAATAAAGCAAGCACCACAAGGGCCTCAGCTCATAGAGGTTCTTGAATTATTGTCCATATTTTCACTGTGTTAGTTTCTGAGTATGTTGCTTAAATTTGCACATGATTTCTCTCCTCTTCCCAGAAAAAAAAATATTCATACTATCCAAAACAATCTACACATTCAATGTAACCCTTATCAAAATTCCAAAGGCATCATTCAAAGAAATAGAACAAATAATCCTAAAACTTACATAAACACACACACACACACACACACACACACACAAACACACACACACACACCACCCTTAAACAGTCAAAGCAATCTTGAGAAAAAGGAACAAAGCTGGAAGCACCATGATCCCTGATTTCAAACTATATGACAAAGCTTAATGGTAATTAAAATGTATGGTATTGGCATTAAAAGAGACACATTGATCAATGGAACAGAATAGAAAGCTCAGCATGAACCTGAGTAAACAGTCAATTAAGTTTACAACCAAGGGGCCAAGAATACACAGTGGAAAAAAGATAAGTCTCTTCAATAATTGGTGTTGGAACACTGCACAGCCACATATATATGAATGAAATTCATCCACTATCTTGCACCATACACACAAAAAAAGTCAAAATCACCCTGGCTGGTGTGGCTCAGTGGGCTGAGTAACCAACCTGTTAACTGAAAGGTGGCCAGTTTGATTGCCAGCCAGGACCCATGCCTAGGTTGTGAGCCAGGTCCCCAGTTGGGAACATGTGAGAGGCAACTGATGTATCTCTCACACATAATCTTCATGGTCCTCTCCCTTTCTTCCTCCCTCCCTTCTTCTCTCTCTAAAAATAAATGAGTAAAATCTTTTTACAAAGTCAAAATGGGTTAAGACTTAAATATAGGACCCAAAAACATAAAAATCCTTAAAAAAAAAAAAAAAAAAAAAAAGGTCCTCGATGTAGGTCTTGGTGAAAGTTTTCTTTATCTGGCACCAAAATCACAAGAAACAAAAGAAAATATAAATAAGTGGGACTATATCATACTAAAAAGCTCTACACAGCAAAGGAAACCATCAAAAATGAAAAGGCAACTTACTGAATGAGGAAATATTTTCAAATCATGTATCTAATAAGGGGCTAATATCCAGAATATATAAAGAACTCATACAACTTAATAACAAACAATCAAAAAATGGGAAGAAGATCTAAATAGACAGTTTTCCAAACACATGCCCGACAGGTACATGAAAAGATGCTTAAAATCATTAGTCATCTGAGAATACAAATCAAAATCACAATGAGATATCACCTCATACCTGTTAAAATGGCTTTTATAAGAAATAATAAATGTTGATGAGGATGTGGAGAAAAGGGAACCTTTTTGTACACTGTTGGTGGGAATATAAATTGGTACAGCCAGTTTGGAAACTGTATATTGAAAAAGTAAAAGGCATTAATGAAATAAATTGAAAAAGATATGTTATGCTATGGATTGGAAGAATCCATATTGTTAAAATATTCATTGAGGTCCAGCATGTGGAGGGTCCAGGGCAGGCAGGAGTGAGGGACAGCTGCCTTTTGGTCACAATAAAACAAGCACCACCAAGGGCTTCAGCCCACAGAACTTCTTGAATTACTGTCCATGGACAATATGATAGTTTCTCAATGAAAAATAAATCTACAATATGAACCAGTAATCCCACTTCTGCATATGTATCTAAAGAAAACAAAAAGGTATATGCACTCTCATGTTAATTGTTGCATTATTTACAATAGCCAAAATATGGAAACAACCTAAGTACCCATTGATGGACTATTGAATAAATTGTGGTATATATGTATACCAATCAAATATTATTCAGCCATAAAAAATAATGAAACCTTACCATTTACAACAACATAGATGGACCTTGAGGGCATCATTCTGAGAGAAATAAAACTGTCAGAAAGAGATACAAACCTCTCATACGTGGAACCTAAAAACAAACAAAAATAGCAAACAAAACAAAACAAAAACAAACTAACAAGCACACAGATACAGAGACTAAATTGGTGTATGTGGGGAATTGGTATAGGGGGTCAAAAGGTAAAAAAGAAAAATAAAATTAAAAAACAACAAAAATTCCCAGATGAAGCCAAGCTGTGAATCTAGGCTGGCTACTGCTAGTGCTGGGCCTGGGGCTCACAGAGGCAGCTATTGCTTGTTTGAGAGGATTTAGGAAGTAGTGAAGCACAAGCCATGACCAGCCATTTATTTGAAAAGTTAAGCTTTAGTGGGCCCATAAGTTGGGTGGGGCAGAGTCTCTAGAGATCTGCAAGGTGGGTCAAACAGTGTTAATTTAATAGAACCTCAGATATGGCACCAGCTTGCCACCTCTGTGGCTCAGTGGCTCTGTGGAGGGGAAGGTTCAGAAAAGGGACAATGGCCTCTGTTCCCCTTCATACCAAACACTTCAGTTCCTCCCTGTACATTGGTGCCTTTTAAGCTACTGTCCCAGTGCTAGAGCTCAGAGGGAGTGAGTCTGAGTAGGTAAGTCCATGTGTAGGTTCTTTATGAGGAACTTCTTAGGGCTCCAGCAGTTTCTTTCACCGACTCAACCCCCATTTGTTTTTGCAGCCAGAAGTTGTGGGGATTTGTCTTCCTGGCACTGGAACTCTGGCTGGAGGCCTGTTGTGTGCCTGGGACTTCTCACTCCCAAGATAACCCTTCCAAATTTTTATCCACCGCATGTTGGTGTAGGACCAGACTATTCTGCATCTGTGCCCCTTCTACCAGTCTGAATGGATGTGTTTGTTTTTTTTTAATTCCATTGCTGTCAAACTTTCATTCAACTTGATTTCTGATACTTCTGCATGATGGTTGCTTTATATTTTAGTTGTAATTTTGATGTGGTTGTTCAAAGAGGCAAGAATGTCTGTCTACACTGCCATCTTGACCAGAAGTCCCAAAAGCAACTGAATTTTTTTTTTTTTTTTTTTTTTAGAGAGAGAAGGGCAGGGAAGAAGGAAGAAAGGGAGAGAAACATCAGTGTATGTATGGTTGCCTTTCACCTGCCTCCAGCTACAGACCTGCCTGGAGACCTGAGCTGCAACCCGGTTATGTGCCCTGACTGGGAACTGAACCAGTGACCTTTGGGTTGGCAGGCCGGTGCCTATCCACTGAGCCACCAGCCAGGGCTCGCAACTGAATTTTTATACTGACTCACAAACTTGTGTTAAATAACTTTGACCTGCACAAATCACCTAAAATGTAGATATATTTAATATTTTGCTATTAATAACCATCCAGGAATATTTTAGGAGAGAAATTTGTTTTCAGTATCTATGTCTTGTTTTTCAGGCTAAAATAACTCTAGATTATTCTAAAAGATGTATAATTACATTAAATCACATATTTATAAGACATTGTTCTTGCTTAATCCTAAATCTATTATGTATGTGCTGTAAACTGGGGGAAAAGCAGATTTAGCAACTTCTAGTTTGTACTTTACTCTCTTGCTTTCTACTGACAGAGCATTATAGTACAGTTGTATAGTATAGTATAGTACGATACTATATTATTTCTTATCAGTATTATCATTTGTTACCAGTGAAAGGTCCTTTAATGTCCAATTTGTTTTGGAAGAGAAGGAACCATTTTAAAGATAACTTTTAAAATGGAGATTAAATTTAACCCAAATTGAAATTTCTTAACTTTTTTCTTTCCTTATGCAGAAACATCCCCAATAGATCAAATCCATTAATACTAATAACAGATCAAATTACAATCACATGGCCATGCTAGAATACAGTTTTACCTATATTTGCAAAGATAAACAGATTTGAAAAGACAGTGTGTTACCAGAGTGCATTAAAATAAGTACCATCATATTTTGCTTAATAAAAGAGTAAATTTATATAACTTCTACACAAAGCAATTAGGCAATATCTCAGAATTTTAAATGTGAAAGTCCTTTGGCTTTTAGGAACTTATCATGCTTCCATATCTGCAGCATGATGTATGTGCAAAGTTATTCACTGAAGCATTGTTTGAAAGAGCAAAGGATTGGAACAACCCAAACACAATACAATATTGTACCACCATTAAAAAGGAATGGCGAGGCAAATGAAAGGGAACCATCTATTGATGTTTCTCTCCCTCTCTGCCTCTCTCTCTTCCCCTCTGTCTGGAAATAATAAAAATAAAATCTTTTTAAAAAATAAAAAAGAATGGCACATATAATAATATGGTATGACATCTAAGCAAGGTGCAAAGGAGTATACATAGTATGATAGCATTTGTGTGAAAATTTTAAAATGGTACCTATATACCATTTTTAGGCAGACATGGGTTTACAGTTGTATGTAAAACAGTTTATTCTTGTATTATCATTTATTAATTAGTAATTATTTATTATTAACCTACTTTTGCCCAGCCCAGTATAATACTTATGTGCATTGCCCCCCATATCTGCAAGAGAAACACTCTAAGACACACATACCCCACCTAGTGAAAGTCTGAAAACTTCAGATAGTACTGAACCCTTTTCATGTTTTCTGTATATATATACACATTCTTTTTTTTTTAAGATTTTATTAATTATTTTTAGAGAAAGGGGAAGGGAGGGAGGAAGAAAGGGAGAGAAACATCAATGTATGTATGGTTGCCTTTCACCTGCCTCCAGCTGGGGACCTGGCTGGAGACCTGGCTTGCAGCCTGGGTATGTGCCCTGACTGGGAATTAAACCAACAATCCTTGGGTTGCTCAATCCGCTGAGCCACACCAGCCAAGGAATATACACATTCTTTATATATGCATTTTCATATCCTCCACCCACAAATTTAATGCCTTTTCCATCTTAACCAAGCACTTACCTTGCACTGTGGCTGTTAACTTTTGCCATTTGAGGTGGGACAGCAAAATTTCTTTTTTCTTTTTTCTTTTTTCTTCTTCACAGTTCCACAGATAAAGTACAAGGGTCATTCTTACCATAGATCTTAACCTTGGAGTATGATTATTTTTTCTTTTCTTATAAATTAAGAACGTTCACCTCTTCACTTAAAGTACTTTATGGCTTCTCTTTGGCATATCAATTCTAACATCACTGATCTTGTGCTTTGGGGCCATGACTAAGTAAAATAAGGGTTACTTGAACACGAGCATTGTGAAACCAAACAATGGATCTGATAACACAGTCAGTAACTAAAAGACTATGTTGGCAGCTCAGAGAGGAACAAAGGGATGATTCACATCCTGGGTGAGACAGCGAGGGATTTCATCATGGTACTCAGAATGGCATGCACCTTAAAACTATGAATTGTTTGTTTCAGAACTTTCCCATGTAATATTTGGACCAGCTGAACATAGGTAACCAAAACCTCAGAAAGCAAGACCATGGATAAGGGGGGACCGTAGCAGTTGAGTTGATTTGCTAGCCTGAACTACATTTCCCAAAATTCCTTTCCATGTACATTTTCAGTTAGAGTGAGCCTCAAGAGACATTTTCACACAAGATTTGAAAGTCAGAAGTAAAGCAGTAGCCATTTTCATTGTTATGCTTACAAGGTAGAAACATAATACTTTTGTAATTAACACATATTGTTGCTTATCTGGTGACTAATCTCTTTGGCATAGGGCAGTAGCCAGGCCTGCAACTACTTCACTCACCCCTGGATTCCCCTGCAGCTTCTCCAACTCTTGAGTCCAGGTGTTTATTTAGTTCTGTAGAGGGTACCAGCTTCTTCTGCAGTGTACCACACCAACTCAGAGGAAGTGAGAACTGATAGATGTTCTAATTTATCCTTGTAGATTTCAGCTTGCTCTCTCCTATTTTATATCCATAAAACAGTTGAGTTTTTCCTTCAACTATCTGTATGCATATTACATATGCATACTCATATGTAATGCCTAGGACAAATAAGAAATTGGTCATAGAAGTTACATCTAGAGATTAAAAGTAGGGTGACTGGGAGAGGGGAAGGCAGAAATATCATTTATGCTTTTAAGTGTTGTACCATATGACTCTATTACCTGTTTTAAAAAATAAACATTTGAAATGTTTTAAAATTTCTTAAATTATCTTCCTTGAATTTGCAAGTAGAGATACAGAAATATTTACCCTTTATTTCTATTTATTTCAACAGGATATGGTTTATTTTCTATATTTATAAAATTTTGCATGTCACAGGGTACTTAAAGTTAGGGGGAAAGGGGAATTTACATGGTTTTTCTCTCTCTAGAATCAGCCTGGGCAAAAGTACACAAAGTTAGTGTATTGTTTCTCACATGCCCTTTGTCTGTTGCTCTTTCTAGCATTCTTCATCAAAGGATCCTATTTGTAGGGCCACCTAAGGCTTACAGTACTATAAGGCATTTAGAATACACTAAGAGAACTAGTCCCTCTTAAGAACTATAAGTGGTCAGCATAAATAATCAGTTATGTAACCAGCATGAAATGCTCTTTATCAAAAGAAGCTCATGTCAATGGTTGTTCAGTCCTCCTCTGATCAACCACATTGTTTATAACCACAGTTCCTGGAGGGGTTCTCTTACTTATGATTTCAGAAAGAATGGAGAGAATCAATTTAGAGACTCAGAATAAGAATTGTGATAATGATCATTATTAATAACTATGTAACTCAATAATTTTCAAAGGGCTTCTATATACATTATTCATTTCTCATTATATAATAATGGAAAATATCATTTATCATATATCAGGAATTTTGCAAAAATTTCAGCATACTCTAGTGAATCCTGCAGTTACCATCATTAACTTGATTTTATAAATGACGACATTGAGGCTAAAAGACATTGCAACTTACCCAATTCACCAGAGTAAGTATTACAGCTGAGATTTAAACCCAGACCCACCTGACTCCAGAGCTCATGCTCTTCACTGGTTCACAGTACTGTCACTGTAGCCCTGTGAGGAAGGTACGGTGAGTTGTTATTATTATCTCCATTTTACAAAAACTAAGGACCCAGAGGGGATATGATTTACCAAGGTCACATAGTAGAAGTCAAGAACACCTGATTTAATATATCACATTCGGTTTACTTAACCTCAGTTGACTATAAGATGTACACAGAGTGGGGCAAAAGTAGGTTTACAGTTGTTGATATGGAAAATAATTGAATAATACATAATACAGGAATAAACTCTGTTTTGTGTACTCACAACTGTAAACCAACTTTTGCCCGACCCTGGACATGTCTGACCATGTCTTCCTTACAGATTAGTCAATTCTTCCGTGAATAGCTATAAGTAGCTGTTGTGATCTTGAATGCATTTGTTTTGTTTGGTTGGCTGGTTTTAATTTATTTCTTTTTGTCCTGGGCATGTGTTGTCTCTTTCTAGGGCATATCACAGGGCCCTACGGTTGGCACAGAAGTTCCGAGACTTGTGCAGTTTCCATGACACTTCTCTACTCCTACTGCTGCTTCTATACCCTCTTTGCCCCTTCTCCTTACCTCTAGAACTTGTTATCTTTGGAAAGCCTTGCTTTCTTAAAAGAGAAAAATAATCCCTGATGGATGCAAAAAGATGCAGGAAGGAATGAAATGCCCCAGAGAAGGTAAGTATATGGATAAATGCATATGAAGATTAGCTATATCAAACAAAATTTTATGTGGTTTAAATATATAGAGACAACAGTCCACAAAGCAGGACAGGTAGCTAAAAGGAACTTAAATGTTTTAATGAAAATAAATGTGTTCATATGCATTTCAAGGAATATCAGAAAATAAATTATTATCAGAAATAAATTATTAAACACATCTCTATGATAAATTAATGAATGTAGTCAAGATCAAAACTATGTAGATCTAATATAATTATTTTTTTATAAATTATTTAAAACATAAGTAAATCTATATGCTGTTTCTCATTTCTTAATTTATAAAAATGAAATGTTAGATGTAGCTAAAATAACGGAGCTTTATAAAACAAGGAGTAGAATATTCAGTAAATATGTGTATATATATGTACTATAGTTCTGGCTTCTGGAAATACATGTTTTTTTAATTATATATAAAATGTAACAATAATTCCATATATATTATGATGAAACACTGTGTATTTAGTGGGAAAAAAAAACCTTTGAATACCCAAAGCAGTTCAAGTTGATGACACTGATCCGGCCATTGCAATGTACCCTGGGGTTATCAAAATTTTCAAGTTGCACTTGAATAATACTTGCAAATAAAATTTTATATGACTTCTTTTAGATTTTCTTGTGTCATTCAATAAACTTGTTAAAACTGCTATCCAAAATTATTTTATAAACATTCTGATTACAGTCATTACTTATGTTACTTCACTGTATATGATGTATAAATAAATTTTACTTCCTGTTAGCAAAAGAATACTATAATATGCTAGCTGCTGGGGCAATTTACTTTTAATAGTATACACAGTACTATAAGGTCCTTTCATTTTCCAGGACAGTGTTTTCCTTTCCACCTTGGAATGAATATTAAGAATAGCCAGCTGGTGTGGCTCTGTGGATTGAATGCTGGCCTGCAAATCAAAAGGTTTCCAGTTTGATTCCCATTTGGGGCTTATGCCTGGGTTGTGGGCCAGGTCCCCAATTGAGGGCATGTGAGAGACAATTGATTGATTTATCTCTTGCAAATGGAGTATTTCTCCCTCTCCCTTCCTTCACCTCACTCTACAAATAAGTATTTTCTTTTTAAAAAAAGAATAACTGAAAAATTGGATATGAAAACCAATTTTAGCATTCATTTCCTTTTAGAATTCCCTTTGCTTTCTTCTCACTAGTCTCTCACTTAGTGAATGCACTCTTTGACAATTAGGAGATAAAGAGTTAAATTAAGGAAAAGTTTGTTAAAGAAGGAGTGTGCCTTTTTTCCTCTTTAAAGAGTGGAAGAAGGGCAATTACAAAAGAGGATATGGGAAAGAAGCTACAGGAGTCAGGGAGGAAAAGTATACCGGGTGCATGCAATAAATTGGCAATAATGTTGTATCTCTCTATTTCATGTGTTTCTTTAAAGATTTTAATTTTTTATTAGTTTTAGAGAGAGGAGAAAGGAGAGAAGCAGAGTGGGAGAGAGATGTCAATGTATGGTTGCCTTTCATCTGCCTCCAGCTACAGACCTGGCTTGCAACCTTATTATGTGCCCTGGCTGCCCTGGCTGGGGAATCAAACTAGCAACTTTTGGGTTCTCAGGCTGGCACCTTACCCACTGCACCACCATCCAGGGCTCACTTGCTTATTAATTTTGAAAAACTATGTTTCTATGGTTATTATTTAACATCATTGTTTCAGATATAAAGTATTAAATTCTAAGAGCAACCATCATGTTGAAGGAATACAATGTCAGAGCCACCATAATTCCTGGACTGCATGCAGGGCCAACTGCTAAGGAAATTGCAGACTTCAAGAACATCCCTTCACGTACAGTTGACAATGTGAAGAAGGTGTATGATGCTGATCCTGATGTTCCCACACCAACAAGGAAAATGCATAAGGTACGCAAGGATCGCACAAGTCCAGATAGTGTACACAGAATCCAGGAGTTCACCAATGAAAATCCAGGAAAGTCAATGCACTCCATAGCAAGAGAACTGCAGAAGTCAGATGCAACGGTTTGCAAGATTATTACTAAAGGTATCAGATACAGATCCTATGTTCTTAGAAGAGGCCAATTTATGACACAGCAGACAAAGGAAGGGCACTTTGAAAAATCAAAGAAACTGCTAACGACATTGAAAAATCCCCAAATAAAAAACCCTTTGATTTTGTTCTCTGATGAAAAGAATTGTCAGCAGGACTAAATAGTCAAAAGAAGAAACAACAGATGGCTCTGTGAGAATCTTAATGAAGTCCCAATTGTCATGAGAACGAAATTTCCTGCTACAGAGATGGTGTTAGGTGTTGTCAGCAATGAAGGGGATATCAAGACCCCAAATTTTTTTCCACAAGGCTTGAAGGTATCTGCTGATGTTTACCTTGGCGTTTTGAGAGAAGTAGTTGTACCGTGGATGAAGCAAGTCACAAATGGATATCATTTTATCTTCCAACAAGATGGTGCACCAGCACATAATGCCAAAAAGGTGCAAGAATGTCTCAGTGTTAGTGTTCCTGAATTCTGATCAAAGGAAATCTGGCCACCTAGTTCACCAGATGCAAAAGTTTTAGATTATTATGTATAAAGCATTTTTGAGAGAGAAGTTAATAAACAACCTCATTCCAATAGAGAGGCTGTTAAAGCCAAGATTGAAAACATGATGATATCCATGGGTAAAGAAAAGTTAATTAAAATGTGATCAAGATTTCGAAGTTGAATTGAGTCTATTATTGCAGCAAATGTAGAGTTTTTTTTGAACGATTTAAAAAATAATGACTGTTTATGTATTTACATATAAGAATAAATTTATTTCAAAATATAACACTTTTGTGGTGTTATTTACTAAAATTTTGTCACTGTATCATGTGTACCCTGTACATGCAAGTTGAAGATTCTCTTAACTATTAGTACCCCAGTACCCTGGCAAATTCTTTATATAATCACAAGGATATACATACCTTAGTTTGAAGACCACTTTAGTTTAAAGAGCACTCTGAATTCAGTTCCCCTCCTGGTTTAAAAAAAAAAAAAAGATTCTTTAATAAGAGTCTGCATCAAGTTTTACTCTTGTGTTTTTGTTTGTTTGTTTTTTGTTTTTTGTTTTTTTGGTGGGGAGGGGTTGAATGATAGTTTAATGGAGTATAAAAGTTTAGGTTGATGCCTATTTTTCCTCAATACTTTTGCAATATTACTCCTTTGTCTTCTGACATCTTATTGTTGATAAGGATCATCTATTATTGTTAATGGCCATCAGTCCATTAAATTGTAATTCCTTTGTAGATAATGTCTTTTCTCTCTTAAATCTTATGCTTTAAGATTTTCTCATTATTTATGATGCCATGTGACTACTGTGTAGATTTATTCACATATATACCTCTTGGTATTTGTAATGTACTTTAATAATATACATAGCTTCTTACTTTTAGAAAATTTCAAAATACTATCTCATCAAAAATTGCTTGTTCATAATTTTCTCCTTTTCTTCTAGAACTCTTATTAGATATGGTTAAAGCCTCCAAAATGTATCTTCCACATCTGTAACTGATTGCTTATATTTTTCTTTACATTGGGGGTTGGATGGATTTCTCACCACTATTTCCCAATTTATTAATTCTCTAGTTCTTTCTGATCTAGTTTGTCCAGCTATTGACTTCTCCTTATAAAAACATGTCTTTATTTCCTCTTGTCTTTTATTTTATTTATTGATTTTAAGAGAGACAGATTAAGGGAAAAAGCCAAACATCAGTTTGTTGTTCTACTTACTTATTTATACATTCATTGGTTGCTTCTTGTATGTGCCCTGACCAGAGATCGAAACTTTATCCTTGGCATATTAAGACAACACTATCCAACTGACTTACCTGGCCAGGACTCTGCTTTTTTTGAAATGCATATTGTTCTTTAATTTATCATTTTTAATACATGATATTTAAGTTGAGAAAGTAAAAACCAAGTAAAGTGGCACGTGTAGAGCACTCTAGGTAGAAAGAATGCTTTGGGAACTGAACATTGTAACTTCTTCCTCAAAACTCTGGCTGCTCCTTAGCCAGCATTTATTTTCTATTTGACCTATCTTAGAGGCACAGCTGAATACAACATGTTGACTGAATCTAGAGGCTTTTAATGGAATATCCATCAATTCATTATCTAAGTTTCAGATGTGAACAATATGATGAACAGAATTTTTGAGTGGCTGACTGATCCTTGGCATCACTGAGTAAGTGCACATACACATACAGAGTAAGTTACATGCAGAAGCCTTATTTCCATTAGGTTGGTTCTGCCATAATGTATCCCAGAAATAAACAGGGGCATGAGCTGGTAACAGATGACACGTTATTAGCTATTAGTACCAAAATGCAAATTTTATTTTTAGTATTAATCATATTCTTTATGGAAAACAATAAAATAATTCTATAGATATTAACATAGCAGTTAAATTTCACCATTTAGCACCATCTTGATTATATATAAAACTGCATAGCTGGGCATTAAAATCATGTGGCAATATTCACAAAGAAAAAATATGGAGCATTCAGATACTCCAAACTATGCTTATACTAAAATGTTTTAGAATATGATTTAACTTGCAGTAAAAATACTTAATCCTGGTTAAATTTGAAGACCCCTAGTTAACTATTGCTCTGACTCCCTATAGATAGGAAAAGTATTTGGGGTGGCAGTGGTAGTAGACGACTCTGATTTTTTTTCCTGTGCCATAACACCTTTGATGATACAGCCAATCCATTTATGCCTTTTCTCTCCCTCTCCACTTCCTCCTTCTAGCCAAGTGCCATTCTTAAAGTTGCCTGTTTTGAACCAGGGCCTAGTATTGTATTTTCTGACTGGAAAACTAACATGTGCACATATTTTAAATTATCTAACGAAGTGCTATTTGCCATCATCCTGTTAGGCTGTTACTTTTTAGTGTTCAGGAAGCACAGGTAGGTAAGGCACTCTCCTTGGCCTAACATAGCAATGCACAGTGGGCTCACCAACTATATATAAGCTGTCTGTTAACCACACAGTCACACTGAATATTTTCCTTTTATAAACTTAACAGTGTTGCTTTTGTGTAGCATTCATCTTCCTCATAGCTCACAGTGCCTCTTCTAAAGTAAGAAATAGATCAAGCCCTGGCTGGTGGCATAATGGATAAGGGGCCAGCCTGCAAATCCAACGGTCGCTGGTTCAATTCCCCAGCCAGGGCACATAACCATGTTGCAAGCCAGGTCTCCAACCAGGTCCGTAGCTGGAAGCAGGTGAGAGGCAACCATACATTGCTGTCTCTCCCCCTCTCTGCCTCTCTCCCTTCCCCTCTCTCTGAAAATAATGAAATCTTAAAAAAAAAAAAAAAAAAAAAAAGATAAAAAAAGGCTGACTACTCTACACTGAGCTTTAAATTTGAAACTCATTTCTGAAAAACTTGACGAAGTATAAGTGATATTAAGTTCTTCACTATCATATTTTAGGGCTTGGCTAATTCTGGTTAAGTCTTCTTTTTGGATGAAGGTAGTTCAAATATGGAAGTCATATTCATGAAAAGAGAAAAGCTATCTCCAATTCTTCCTCAGGAGAAAGCCAGTCCTTGAATGTGATGTTCACTTTCTTCAAGAGAACAATATCCTATGTAAGTGAAAATGTTTTTCAATAAAGAACCTGTTGTTGCAATTCCTGTTTTAATTCTCTACCAAGTGCCCATACAGAAAGAATATTTAGTGGCAAGAAAATCTATGGTCTGCTGAGCCAACAGATCAAATCATTTATTATGAAATCAAATTCTCATTTTAAAAGATTTCTTCCATTTGTTTAGAAGCAAAGTATAGGTTTAGATAATTTCACAAAAATTAGTTTTTAAAGTAAATGAAGACTGTTGAGATAGAATTAAAGTTGTTATTAGTGAACTTTTCACAGCTTTTGAGGCTGCCCATGGCCTTTAAGGGCTGGTACAACATGCTTGCAACACCTCCTTTAATCACATCTCATGGCTTATGCCACTTATAATAATTTTGTTCTAGTTGTGCCAGTCTTCTGTTAGCAACTAGAGCAAACCAAACTCTTTCCTATAACTGGGGCTTTTCACTTGCTTTCCATGCCCAAAATAGTTCTCTGTCTCTTCCCATCTTAACTAGTACATGTTCAAAATATCTTCCCTGACCACCCTTCCCAAAATTGTTCATCCTCCTTAGTCCCTGTCACAACACTCTGTTTATTTCCTGCATAGCTCCATTTAGAGGCTGCAACATCCTTATTTACTGATTATTGATGGTCTGTTTCCCTACACTGGAAATAAGCTTCATGGGGATAGGAATCTAATGTATCTTATGCTCCACCCCAGACCTTATGAGCCTGGCACAGAAGTCTACTACCCAATGGTGTCTTCCTAATGCAGCTACTTCAGATTTAGAAATATCATCAATGTGATTCCAACAATAAATGCTCATACACCTATATGGACATCATGCAGAATTTACTGTAAAATGGAATTTACATACTCTGAGAGTCACAAACCCTAGCTTTAGGGGTATGAGATTTTTTATTCACTTCTGTTAAGTCTGTATAGTGGCCACTAGAGGGAGACATAGTCAAATACTATGCTCTCAAATTCTAAGATTTTTCTGACAGAATTTTAAAAGTCCTGCAGCTCAACTCTCCTATCAGTTTCCCTGTAAAGTGCCATTCAACTTCTTTTTAAACAAATAAAAAATTACAATGGAGAATTTACTACCCCATGAGGTACCACTCCTATTGAGAAACTCTTCTTTCTTTTTTTTTTTTTGAATTTTTTAAAAATTTTATTTTT